>PVKA01002659.1:0-46370 GCA_004027165.1 Ctenomys sociabilis | reverse complement strand
GCCAGCCTTTGAGGCTCTGAGACCCTTGCTAAGTAAGGATTTTGACTTTAATGCCCCCCCCCCCTGTGTTGTTCCATGCTGGGCCACACAAGGTGACCTGGAGATGCCCCCCGACTGCCCTCTTCTCTTTGTCTTTCGCCCTCACTTCCGCTGACACACGAAGCAACCAGACTTTGCAGCATACACCCATCTGGGTCCCATCCGGACCCAAGGTGACATCTGAATAAGCCTCCTTGTGCCCTCCAGACCACAGGACCCAGCTTGCAATACAGGACTTACACTTGACACAGGCAAGGACTGTGATTCCACAATGTGTATGTGGCCAAGCTACTCTCCAAGGCTGTGGACCACGGGTAACTAAAGGGTGCACGGACCCTTAATAGGGTGCAAGCTCAGTAAAACTGAAGCAAAAGGCTAAGGGGGCTTGGAGAAGGGAAAGACTCCCAGGAGGAAGATGTCCAGAAAGAAAGAAAGACAAGGGTGGCAAGCTTCATGGATCAGGAGCAGATAGGACAGGTGTCACCCTCAGAGCCTAGGAATCAGATGCCAGCTGAAACTCAGGCTCCACCTTGTCTGAAAGTGTGGGTACATTATGTAACTTTGTAAAGAGGTGTTTCCTTCTCTAAGAAATGCATGAGAAGTCCAGATCTCATCAGGGTGGTGTGAGGATTAAATGACATAGGCCACAGATGGCTCCTGGCACGTAACAAGCCCTCAAAAATGTGGGTTGTTAACATGATTAGCTGGAAGACATCTGTGCCCTGTGAAAATCATGCCACTCTTCAACCTCAATCCTTCACGTGTTAGCTGCCACCATCGATGCCACCGGCCTTGATCTCTACCCCAAAGGATGCGCAGGGGTGGCTGAAATTCACAGGCTTTGCCATTAGCCCCTTGGCTTCCGGTGCAGACACTCTCTTCTTACTGGCTGTGCATCCTTAGGCACAGACTCCAACCTCTTGGATTTGGCCTGCTTATGTCTACAACGTGGTACTCAAAATTATAAAGGGGGCAGTGGTTTAGCTGGGAGTATAGCTCAACACCACAGCATTTGCCCAGCATGCACAAGGCTCTGGGTACTAATCTCAATACTTAAAAAAAAAAAAAAAAAAAAAAAAAAGGCTGAGCATCACATGGTGTAGCTAACATTAACCAATATGAGTTAAGTTTTTAAGACTCCCGCTGACAAAAAATTCACCGGGGCTTGCAAGGCTAATCAGCCTTCCTCTGTCCTTCTTGATTCCCAGAGAAGTGGGGACTGCATGAGTTTGTGGAGATCAAGCCAGACAAAGACAAGTTAGGAGACAGCTGCTGTTCTTGATTTGGTCCTCAGAATATGATCTCTGAAGCACACAGCATTGCACAGGCATGCCCAAGTTCTCTTTCTCCAGAACACTTCCTTTCCTCTCTCTGGCTCTCCCCTCTCAGAACACCTGTCTCAACATTCTGGCTTCCAAACCCTCCCAGTTTCCTAGTTTTCCTGCTTGGCTGGGCTGGTTTTTCCAGATACTTTCCTGGCCAGGGCACTCCCACTTCTGGAATTCTTTTATGGCAAAAAGAAGAGGGGGCAGAGCAGAAAGAAGATTCCAGAATGTTCCTCCCTCCCACTTTGCTCCCCACCTTTGAGCTGGACTTCCATCAATAATGGTTTACCTGCCCCTGCCACATCCCAGAGCCCGTCTTTAGGACCCCTGCTGTGATGCTGGGATCACCCCCCCCCCCTCCTTCTGCTTCCATTTGGATGTCTCCGTAATTGTCTCCTTTCCAACTTCCCCAGTCACTTGCACTGCTGGACCTTTCTGTGTGTCACATGCTGATTACAGCTCTGAGAACCGGACCACAGCTTAGAGAAGCAATGGCCAACTGCCTACCTGAAGGCCAAGCTCAGCCTGCAGACGGGGCTGCTTATCCACTGCAGTGCTATATGTTAAACATGGAATCGGCATGTCTTTAGGGACAGGCATCGTCTCCTCACACACAGTCCCTGATGCTCTCAGTGTGTTATTCTCATGTCTCATCAACAAACAGCGCATAGTAGCAGTGAAGAACAAATGGCTCTGGAGCCAGAGGCCCTGGGTTTGGTTCCATGTGCTGCCACTGCCCAATTGTGTGACATTGGGCAAAATACTCAAAACTCTGTGGTTTGGTGTTTACACTGGGAAAACAAGAGAAACAGCACTATGGTTGAGCTCTCACTATTGGCCAGTAACTGCTCAAAGCACTTCATAAATATTTACACACTTGGCCTTCCTGACAGCTCTTTTAGGTAGGTAACATTCAGACCTACTTCCAAGCATGTTTTCTAGATTAAATGAGATAATGCATGAATAGTACTTGAATACACAGTGAGCATTCAATAACTGAGTTTTTTTTTTTTTTACTTACATAGCCACCCAGATGCAGCCCCATAAGTAGCAGTATGAAAGAAAATCAAAACAAAAGGTACCGACAAATCAGTCTCCTGTTTTACCCACAAGAAAACCGAGGCACAGAGAGAACAGACTTGCCCGGGGTCACCCATGTCCAGTGGCACAGCTGGGGCACCAACCCCAGCCCTATCACACTCGCAACATGCAGAGGCCAAGCTGCCCTGGCACTCAGGCAACTCAGCTGCCTCTGCTGACAATACTTTCCTGGTGCACTACCATTACTGTACTGAAAGGAGATGTGTCACGGGGTAAGAACCAAGATGAAGCTACAAAGCTACGACTCATGGGGACACAAGGCTGGAGATAGGTCCTTCCTCTGATTATACCTCCTTGTCACTTGAAAGCCCAGCCTGTGTAAGGACAAAGTCCCTGGTACACTTGTCTGCCCTGTACCCAGCTTCACCTAGGCATCATCCTCATTCCCTATTTGGGAATTAGGCTGTAGAAATTCAGTGCCCCGATCCCCAGCATGTCCTGCTGGCCCGATCCCTGGGGTGCGCTGAGACCTCGATTGAGACTGGGCATGGTGGTGCACACCTGTAATCCCAGTGCTCAGGAAGCTGAAAACAGGAGAATGGCTAAGAGTCTGATCTATGTAATGAGACTCTGTACCAAATATATTAAAGAAAGAAAGAAAGAAAGAAAGAAAGAAAGAAAGAAAGAAAGAAAGAAAGAAAGAAAGAAAGAAAGAAAGAAAGAAATTCTGTGCCCCCAAGAGCAAGGCAATAAATTAGACTCCCAGGTCGATCTGTTCTGACTGTGTCATGTCAAGCCATTTCTTCCCTCATTCTAAGCCTCAGTTCCTATGGATATAAAACAATCAAATAAAAACCAGCCAGGCATGGTGGCCCACACCTGTAATCCCAGCACTTAGGAGAATGAGGCAGGATGAGACGTTCAAGGCCAGCCTAAACTACATAGTAAAGACCCTGTCTCAAGAAAAAGGGGGTGGGGGAATACCTGCCTCCCCGAGTTCTTGCAGGGAGGTAATGGATTAGTGCACAGGAATGGCACATAACCTAGGCCTCAGGCACAACCTAGACAGGATGCAGCCCTCCTTCCTGAACATGGGGCCTGGAGGGTACTCAACACCCAGCTTCATTCCCTCTGGCCCATGAGCTGGGTTTCTATGGTGTTGGCTGATTTTTCTGCAGTACTAGAAGCCTCTGTAGCCCATCCACCCTTGTCTGAAATTGGGCCTTTGGGGTTCTCAGAATCTGGACACACACTAGCACCAAGAAGGAGAATTCATCTGTCTGACTTAGAGCCCCTCCTGCAACAGTGTGGTTTATACAGAGGAAGGGGATGACAAGACCTGGGCTGGAATCCCAACTCTGCACTTGGGTGAGGCGCCTGCCCTTCTGTGCAAGAAGGAGCTAGAACAAGACATCCCCAAGGACCTTTTGCAGCCTCAGCCTTGGCGAGTCTCACCATGGCCTGCCTTCCCCACAGGCAAGGGCCCCTGGGCGGCTGTGATAGAATGACATAAATTAGACATTTTTGCCAGTTAAGTTCTAGGCAGTTGACCATGCACTGTACATAAAACAAATCATTTCTTTTATCTTCACAATATTTCTACAAAGCAGGCGCTATCACCACCACCCTCACTGGCCAATAGGAAAGCAGTGGTTAGTAAGAAGAACAAAGCCAAGTCTCCGAGTTGACACAGTACAAGGCACTGTCCAGGGTCCCTCACAGACTATTTCAACTGTGGAAGATGCACGTTTTTAGACACAGTCAGCACAGCAGAAATCAGGACCTGCCTTCCTACTGCTGCCATCCTGCACCCACGACCAGCCAGGTGGCAGTCCCAACGGCACTGTCTCTCTTTGGTGCGTACAGATAGCCATGGTACCAGTACTGCCACTGGGAATGGATGTCACAGGATGGGATAAAGCCCCAGAAGTAAGAGAGGTGCACTTTTAACCCCCAGGATCTGGGTGGTTGTGGACAGAGAGTAGGTATAGTGAGCAGACCTGTTTAACAACATTCCCAAAGCAGGAGCCCAAAGTAGGTTAACTCTACACAGGTGCCAGCCACCTTCCAAGCCCAGCAACTGAAGCTCTGAGTTCCTCTGCAGATCCTTACAACAAAGCTGCATTACTCACTCCAGTCTTTAAGGGGACAGAGGAAACCATGTATTTAGTAGAGTCTACAGGGTGTTCAGGGTCTCACTATGTACATCGGACTCGCAGTGATTCGCCTGTTTTCAGCCTCCCAAGCGCTGGGGTTACAGGTGTGTGCCACTGCACCCAGATCTCAGTCACCGAGACAGTGGGGCGGGGCCGGCACAGCACACTGGGGATCGAACCCCAGTCCCTGCTCTGCCTAAGCAGGCATTTTAATCCATTGAGCTATCTGGCCGGCCCAAAGGAAACTATTAAAAGCACAAATATCAATGATTCAGTCAGTGAAAAGTGACTGCAAAGACTTAGAACCTGAGTGTCAAGATGTTTTAGGATCACTGGAGCTTTATTTTGTTAAGGTATTCTTTTTTTCTATATGCATAAAAGTGACCTGTGAATATAAAAAAAAAACAACCCTAAATTTGAAAAGTTTATTTCAACAAGTATGAAATAAACATTCTAACTAATTAAAAACAATGGGTTATAGTTTTATTGGAAGATTTTTCTCCTATTCTTATGACATCCAGACTAACACTGTTTCTCAAAATCAAAGTTGTATTTATTTATAACCCCAAACCAGAGATAGCTAGATGTTATCAACAGGTGAATAGACTGGGAATGGTGGTGTACCCACACAATGGACAAACTGTGAATACGTGCAACAGGATAGATAAATCTCAGAAACATGTATTGTGTTCGATAAAAAGAAAAAAAGATTACTATGTATGAGTCCTGTTGCACAAAATGCTAGTAATTCACAGTAGACTGCACAGGTAGTCAGCAGATGAGTGGTCACCTACGGACAGGGTGAAGGCAGAGGGAAGAATACAATGGAGCACAAAGAAGATCTCAGAGATGAGGAGGATGTTTGATGGAATGACTATGAGGACGAGCTACAGAAGTGACAAAACTCATCCAAGTTCATACATGAATATTTTAGTATGCATGCTTCAATAAGTGGCCAAGAAGTTTATGATTAAAAGCACAGGAAGCCCTCATTTCCTATGCACCAGATCAATTCCTTTCAAACAATCTCACGAGGTTTATTAATAGCTCCATTTCACAGAGGCAGACGCTGAAGCACAGTGTGACTAACTCGCAGGAGAGGTCCGGCTGGCTGAGAGGCAGCTCTAGCTCTCGCCTGTGCTGCAAGCAACCAGGGCCAAGTATGGCCCCTTCCGGGCTGATGCTTCTCCACCCCTCCTCTGAGAAGATGCCACTGCTAAGATACCATCACTTCAGCACCGAGTCTCTCCACCTGTGTCCTCAGGACTCGTCCAAGGTCACAGCAGCCACAGAAGAGTGGCTCTCTTGCTTCCTCCTGATACCTGCCCTGCTCCCCACGTGCACGCTTCTTCCTGGGACACATCCTCAGCATCTCCTTACTGTACACAGCAAGCCTTTCTACCCTGCTCTGTGCCATGCACTAGACGTGGTTGGCCAGAGTCCAGAGGCCAGCTAATACCCAAGTCACCCACCCAGCGCTTCAGGGCCCCCAATACCTATCTACAATGCTGGAGCTGGCACATCTTGGAAAGCCCAGGTCAGCACAGCCCAGGCACAGCTGAGAATACGAAGCCTGAAGACTCATATGTTTGCTGACTGCATCACAAACAGCATCCTTGAAGCTTGGCCGCTCTGTCTGCCCAACTGCTATTTCTCTATTTCTCAAGACCACGGAGGCCTATAGTCAATGATTACAAAGGATGTCTACACAGGAACTGAAAAGAAAACAGTTTTCACTTCTGAAAAGTATGGCTTTCTTTAAAGGTTCTTCTCCTGACATTTCTTTCTTTAAAGAAGAAAGTGAATACAACACTGTTCCCAAAGGGAAGCCCTACCTGCAAGTCAACATGAAACCCCAAAGCATTCGGAGCTGCAGGCAGCTGCATTCAAGTCACCAGTGCAACACATAAGCAATGAAAGCAGCTATTTTGGGAAGCCCTGGAAAGAGGCTGAGACAATATGAATTATTCATTCGTACTGCTAGGATGACTTTTCAGCATTGTCCTCTCTGCAGCGGCTCTCTTTCTCTTGTTCATTCAGCTGCTCGAGCACAGAAAGGAAACACAATACTCTGGACTTGCGTGTGCGCGCGCGCATGCACACACACACACACACACACACACACACACACACACACACAGAGCCAGGTTGCCACTCCAGATGGTAAGCCACATGGAAAAGCAACCCACACACAGGTTGGCAGATGCTTGCAGCTCCCAGTGCCACGAGAAAGCGTATGAATTTCCAATTGGTTCAAGAAAAATGAGCGAGATACACATACACAGTGGTCAGAAGACAGCATGCACGCTGTCACAGAGAATATATGGTATGTCTAGTATTCCACGAGCGTCCCAGCTGCTGGGTGGCCAGTAGGCAGCTTGACAAGCAATGGGTAGGGTCCAGGGCACATACGGACTCCACTGCCCTCTCAGGAGGAGGGAAAGCCCCACAAAGAGTCCACCCATTGTGTGGGCCCTACAGGCTGTACCCAGCAAGCGTGGAGACATCACCTAGACTCTGAGTCACTAGCCTTCTCACCGCCTGATGACAGGGACACCAGCTCTGTGATACCATCTTACACTCATGCAGGTGACCTTGGTCAAGTTCTTGCCCTCTTCTGGCCTTCAGCTTTCCTACCAATGAAGTAACGGGGCTCTGTTCTATCTTAGCCAACTCTTCTCAGCTGGCACCCAGGTGCCATTTTACCCTATCATTGAACTCCTCTGCAAGGAGGTGAGAGTCAAAACCTCAAGAGAAACCAGGTGCTCAGAGCTCTACATGCGCTGACCCGTTAGTCTCGCATTGTTCCTTTCAAGTGCTTCCTATCGCAATCCCACCACACAGACAGGAAAACAGGGGCTTAGGGACGTGATACTGAGCTACCCAGGGCTACACGGCCATTAAGAAGCAGACAGAGATGGGAATTCAGATGCCAAGTACTACTCAGAAAATGAAGGGGATGGCTAACTGCACAATGGGCTAAACTGAAAATAAAATTTGAATTTGAAACTATTCCCAGGAAAAGCCTCCCCTTCTAAAGTCTGCTACATGGAAAACAACTTCTTTTTGTACCTGGCAATTAGGAATGTTTTTCAGGAACACAGTGGGGGAAGACATGGCTATCTGTGGAAGACAAGAGGAAAAGAGCCGGGCATTCCATAAACTCAAGGGGCTCATTCTTGCTACTCAGTCCAAGAGCAGACATCTCTGATGAGAAGGACAGAGCAGAGAGGCACTTGGCTCCTAACAGAGGAGGAAGCCACACAACTGCACCCTCTGACTCGCACACCAATGGATCAGCTCCTGGCTGCTGTTTTCCACCTACAGAAGTGGGAAAATTTCTATACAAATGCAGCATTGCTTATCACAGAAGAAAAAAAAAAAAAAAAAAAAAGACATAGTGGGGTTGTAGAGATAGCCCAGGCAGGTGCAAGGACCTGGGTTTGATCCCTGACACCACATGCTGGGCCAGCCCCACCCCGGGCATCCAAGCCAGTCACCAAGACCAAGTGATGGCACATGCCTGTAATCCAAGAGCTGGGGAGGCTGAGACAGGAAGATCACTTATCAGCCTGAGATGCGTAGTGAGCCCCTGCACTAAACACACTTTACGAAAAAGGATATAGCAATAAATGACAGTTAAATGACTACGTGATACAGGTGTTTAGAATGAGGCACTCTGAATGAGAATTCAAAAACAAGAAAACAATGGGAAAAAAGTCACTCATGTAGCATAATCATACCCACTTGCAAAAAAAGGGAACACTGATTAGAAAAGAAAATGCCAAAATGAAATGTAAGTTATGTTTGTCTTTCTGTGGTGGTGTAAGGTTCAGGGATTGATTTAGTATTTTGTTGCTTTTATAAACAAAAATAAAATAAGTATAGAACTAAGAACTTGTGAATTTAAAATTTTAAAAAATATTTCCCCACCAAGCCCAGTCCTTGTTTTAGAACCTCTACCTTCATAAAAAGTCGTTCTAAAATGAACTCTAGGGGCTAGGGAGATAGCTCAGGAGAGTAAGTGCTTGCATGGCAAGTGCAAAGGCCTGAGTTCAATTCCTGGTTCTGCAAAAAAAAAAAAGCTTTTTTTTTTTTCAATTTTCTAATTGCCTTCTCATGGAAATATTCAAGGTACCAGTTTAACATCCCTAATCCAAAAATCAAAAATGCTCCAAAATCTGAAATTTTCTGGGTACAGACATAAGGCCCAAAGCGGAAAATCCATATCTGACTTCATGCGATGTGTTATAGTAAAATCTACACTAAAAATCTACACAAAATTACTTCAGGCTTTTAGAAGGGCCTAGGCAGCATCTTATTAATGGCTGTTCCCTCCGGGTCTCACACAGAAGGGTACCACGTGAACGTTCACAGAGTGAACAAAGGAACTCTAGCATAAAGAAAGCAGCACCTCACCGGAATTCCCAGCAGGGTGCACAGGTAGCTTTGCCCATTCTAACAAAGTGAAACTTATGACTAAAGAGACACTGCACATCCTCAGAGTGCTCTTGCCTTCCTGGCCTTACTTGACTCTCACATAACCATCGCAACAGACCGTGGAGACCACCCCAACTATTCTTCCATTCAGCAGATGCGCAGCCTGATGCTTGGACACTTTGCTCAGACAGCTCCTGGGTTCCCGGCTGTTTCGGCACTAGACATCACCCACCCGGGCCCACTGATCAGTCTCCTCCGCCATGTGCTGTCTCATGGGCTTCCCTCTCACCTCCAGCTGCTAACTAGAGAAGAGTGACAATAGCCAATCCCCTTTCCCATGGGAATGGATAACTCCCTGGAGAGCTGACATGACCCCTGCTCTGCTCCTGTTTCATTGTCAACAGTGCAATCACATTCTGCAGCCTGGGACAACTGTACTTAAAAGTCCTAGGGGCAGGAGGTGACAGCAGAGGAGCAGATCCTTGTGGACTGTCTTTAGATTTCCACTTCCTGGGTGCCAGGAATGACTCCTTCACCACGCAGATTCCCAGACCACAGCTAGGCACGGGCTGGGAATTTCCCAGTCTGGCTGACCTGTGCTGGACAACGGTTCTCTAGGACCTCTTTCCCCTGGATGTCAACACACAGGAGCTCAGAAGCTGGGACCAAGCAAGGGCTTCAGCATCACAGATACCTGTACTCCTCGCCATAAGAGCTTGGGCCAGACCCCGCTCCTCTAGGGCCCTTATGCAGCTTGTTCTGTGATACGGCATAGGGCTCTAGAAGTATTCATCCCTCTTTCCAGAATGAGGCTTTCTAGTCACTGTGCTCTTTGGCTGTGAGACGGGTCTAACAAGCAGAACTTGCAAGGGGAAGTTTCATGGTAGAAAATAACATATTTGGGTTACAGCTCCAGAGGAGGAATAGAGGTTTTGTTCCCCAACTGCTCTTTCTCCACATGCTGAGGGATTGACCCAGGCTCCGCACACCCATGGACTTGCAAGTGCTTTCCAATGGCCCCCATGCTCTCCTCTGGTCCCCAAGGGAATTGCTGACCTCCCCTCCCCCCATATCTCCCGCAATCCTTCCTCTTTACCCAGGCTTCTCCCCCCATAGTGAAGCCTCCTCTCCTACTGTGTCCTTCCTGTTCCCTCCCCCTGCTCGCTGCCCGGTGATAAAGAACACATAAACCCAACCTTGCCACTCTCTCGCTTCAATCCCTTCCAAGTCTTCCCTCCAGAACTACATGGAAGCCAAACTGCATACTGGAGCCTTACAGGGCCTCCCTGCCAGAGCACCTTCCCTGTCTCTCAGGTGTCTCAGAATGCAGTAACCTCATCTGACCTCACAGCCTTTGATCACACAGGTTTCTCTGTTGTAGAGACTGGTACTCATTCCACATATCCACTTTTTACTGGCCGGCTCCTCTGGCTTCCTGCTCATAGCTGAAAAGTCATTTTTACAAGGCCTTCCTGGGACCTGCCTGGTGATTCTCTCCTTGCACTACTTCCTGTTGTCAGTCAGTCAGTCTATCTATCAGTCTTTTCCACTCCAATGGAGCTGGATCTACAGGCTCAACTATTGGCTTACTGTGATCAGACACACAAGTCCTCGCACAGAGCTGATGCTCCCTAACATCTGCTCAGTGAAAGAACTCCCTCTGCAAGGGACAAACTTCTAGGTACTTGGATCTTTTTCCCTTTTCCTTTCTGAAGTAAAAGCCCTGAGCTCAACACTGGCAAAGCTAGCACCAGTTTCCCACAGAAAAATTCCAGAAACACAAAGCACACAGCTCCACTCGAGGAGCTGCTATTAGCTATAGAACTGTTCATCCCTGATGTTCAGTGTGGTCCATATACCCCAAAGCCAACTAGAGGCCGCCAAACAATGGGCCCTGAGAACATTCTCTAGGCAGGTCCGCTGCACCACTGACGGGCAGAGGCACTGGGCAGAGGCACTGTGGAGGCTCCATCCCAAATCCTTTCTCTGTAGACTGGTCCATGTGAGGCGCTAGCCTGCATGATGGCACTGGCCTGTAGTCCCAGCTACACTGAAGGCTGAGGGCAGTGGATTATAATTCTGAGGACAGACTGGGGAACGTAATGAGACCTGATCTCAAAATAAATGTTTAAAAAAGGAGTTGGAGATACAGCTCAGAGGCAAAATGCTCATCCAGCATGTAGAGACGCTGGCTTTACTCTCCAGCCTTGCACCCTGGAAGGGGACGGGTAGTGAGGCCTTAGAACTCAGTCCACAGAAATCACCAAGGGTCTCTACCTTGAGGATCAATGTTGTGTGTGTGCCCAGTGCTGCATTCATCCCAGCTTCCCCAAAAACACAGAATAGAAAAAACACAGAATGAGTTTTGTTTAACCAGGAGTCCTGCTGCATGCCTGTAATCCCAGCACTTGGGAGGCTGAGGCAGGAGGCTCACTGCAAGTTCAAGACCAGCCTGGGCTACAAGTTGAGCTCAAGGCCAGCCTCAACTACATAGTGAGACCCTTTCTCAAAAAGAAAAAGAAAAAAAAAAAAAAAAGAACTTTTAAAAAGATAGGCCAAAATACATTTTATATTTGAGAAATTTGTCAGTAGCTTAAATGATGCATTTCCTTAGAAAACATACAAGTACAGGAAGAAAGATTCAACAGTGAACCTCTAATTTATGTCTATTCCAGGGCATCGATATTGAAAACTGCAAGAGGAAAAAGCATTTATAATCAGCGAAGCCTGAGCCAAGCATCTTTTTTTTTTTTTTGTCTTTTTGAGACAGGGTCTCACTATGCAGTTCAGGCTGGCCTTGAGCTCACTTCGTAGCTCAGGCTGGTCTCGAACTCACAACAATCCTCCTGCCTCAGCAGCCTGAGTGCTGGGATTACAGGCCTGCACCACCACGCCCGGCTAAAGATTGTTTTTTTTTTTTCTTTTTTTTCTTTTTTTTTGTACACAGGGTCTCACTATGCAGCCCACATTCACAGTGATCCTCCTGCTTTCTGCCTCCCTAGTGCTGGGATTACAGGCGCGCGCCACCGCGCCCGGACTCCAAGCATCTTATGTATGGTGAATTTACGTTCAGTACCAAGTACTCTATGTACACGAGTTCAAAAATCAACCAGAAGTAAATGCAGGGATAGTCACCCATTCGTGATCACACAGACAAGAACAATGAAAATGTCACTGTAAGTGGCACTTTCATGGAAGATGCCATAGGCTTCCTAGATAGGCAAGGTCCTTGTACACCAGTGACCCCCAGCAGGCTCTGTAAAAAGCAGCAGGGAAGAAGCTTGCATCCCTTCAACCAAGTCAAAAACTTGGTCTGTCTGCAGCCCTTGCAACTGTAGGCTATGCAGTGGAGAAATCAAGTCCTAGAGGTGTTATGATTTGTGGCTCCCTGGCATTAGGGGTGGCAGGGGATGGCAGCAAGCCTAAATCTTGGGATGACAAATGAGAAGCATTCAGGGGAATTTTGCAGCAGTAAATTTTGAGGTGGCTCAGCAGGGACGCAGCAGGTTGACATCAGGAGTAGAGGGGTCACACATTTGCACCAAACAGCAACTTGTTTCTCTTCTTAGGAACTTTACATGCAAAAGGCAAGAAACTGCCCCAGGGTCAGGAAAGACAGCATGAAATTAACAAAGTCTGGCACTGGGCATGGTAGCATCCTCCTCTAGTCCCAAGATACGGGATGCTAAGGCTGAAGATTCATACATGATTTCAAAGCCAGCATGAGTTATACACAGAGTTAAAGCTGTCTGTCTGAACTACATTGTAAGAACTTATCTCAGATGGGGCAGGGGAGACACACAGACAGACAGACAGACAGACAGACAGACACAATGACAAAGCGGACAGGAAGGGAGGCAGGAGCCTAGAAAGCCTAAGAAGGAGCAACAGCATGGGAAGGGGGTATGTCCAGGGTGTACCCTGAAAGGACTTCAAAGCAGGAAGGAGGCTGCTGGAGCAACAGAAACAGAATATGCTTTGGGGCATGAGAATCTGGGTTCAGATGTGTGATGTACCCACAAACTTCCCATGATAAATGTAATCATTATTTCAGATATGTTCCAATTAAATTTTTTTAATTTGAAAATTTTAAGTGAGCGAGTAACTTCACCTCACCAGAAATAACAGTGACAATAAAAGTTCTCATTCAAAGAGCATGCCTAGAGCAGGCGAGATAGCTCAGGGGACTAAAGTACTGCTTAGGCAAGCACAGGGCAGGCTGAGCAGGCCACGTAGTCTGGGTGCAGTGGCACATGCCTGTAATCCCAGCACTGGGGAGACTGAAAACAGGAGGATCACCATGAGGCCTAGCTGCATAGTGAGACCCTGTAACAACCAAATACATTTTAAAAAAAGCATGCCTAGGTGCCAAGCACTGTCCTAAGGTTATATCTGTTCCTTCAATCTTCCCACCACTGCAAAGAAAGGGATAATTGATGATTTTCCGCATCACAGAAGGAACCTGAGGCATAGAGAGGGTAAGCCCCCTTGTGTTGGGCCCACAGCCAGGGTAGGAATCCAGGCAGGTTAATTCTGGGATCTGTGCTCTGACCACCATTTACTATGCAGGCAGTGAAAGAGAGGGAGCAACAAGTCTGCAAACTGCAGCATTACAGTGCCTCCCCTTATCTGTTCGGAGAGATTCCAAGGCCTGAGGGGTTGCCTGAACCCATCCAGAGTACAGCAGAACCCTATACCATGTTTTTCTATGCATACACACCTATGATAAAGCATAAGTCATAAATCAGGTACAGCAAGATGTCAACAATCTGAACTAATAATAAAATAGATCATAATATAGTAATAAAAGTTATGAGAACATTCTGTCTCTCTGACTGTCTCTCAGGCAAATACTACTGTCCAACTGCAGCTGCCCCCAAGTAATTGAAACCTTGAATAAGTAGAAAATACTATGCTATGGCAAACAGGAGGGGAACTCCCTGCAAAACACTACAGATGGCCCTGGTACCAAACTGGAATTCAATGAATGTTACCTGAGTAACGCAAAGGCAGGGCGGGCAAAGGAAGTACTCGCCAAAGGCATACTATACATCCTTACTTTGTAAAGGTTATCTGACCACTTGGCATGGTTTTCACATGATGGCATTAACACTCACTCAGGGAGGTTTAACTTGTTGCAAATCACATAACTGCAAAGCCAAATGGACCACAATTGTAAATATCCAACAAATGCCTATAGAACCCTGTTATTAAAAATCCTGTTTAAACAGGGGAGTGCATGTTGGTCATAAAGCTTTTGCCTAGTACGGGTCAGTTCCTTGTTTCCATCCCCAGCACCATCAATAAATAAACAAACAACAAAAATACTGGGTTCATTAAGATTCACAGAGCTCTTGCCAGTAGCCAGCCATGTTCAATAGTCTATATGCTTTGCCCCAAGGCAGAAGGTCCTGCAGCTGGTAAAGAGTGGCTCTGAGACCTGGACCGGAATCACCCTGCCTCGGGAATCTGTGCTTCTTCTACAGACAGCAGAGAAGACACAAGTTGCTGGGGGGACATATGGGTTGCAGTTTTAAGTGGAGCATCAGTGAACATCTCCTGTAGGACCTGAGTACCACAGGATGGCCCCTCCCCCCAGTGGGTGGGTGATATTGCCATAGAAACAGCACACCTGCCCAGGTGCATTCTCTAAGTCTCTATAGCCGCCCTGGCTTTTCCATTTCCCTTCACCATAGAGCTCAAAATTCTCCCCAGGTCATCAAGGCCCTCTAACCACATGGGCTTTGCCCTGCAGTCTCAATGAGGCCCCCCTGGGGGTACTCTCTTCTCCTCTCCCCCAAGTCTTCCTCTGGACTCCTTTTGTCACATCCGACCTCTCAGCACTGACATCTGTGTCCTGAGGCAAACTCCACACAGGATTCATTCCTAGATCTTGTGTTTTGGATTCCCTAGCTTAACACAGAGCCTGATAGTGGCTCACAAGATGACTCACAGGGCCCAGGCGCAAGGTGGAAGCAAACCCTGGCCCTCTGAGCAGCAGCAGGATTCCCCCTCCAAGGCCCCCTTCAGCTGATCAGATGCAATCAAAGATGGTGTCTCTCTCCGGGTGCTGTGAATCTCTAACATTAGCGAGCTCCTTTTCAATTAAGCAAGATCAGACTCCAGGCTCACAGGCTTCCCTCAGGCTATCTAGCTAGGAATTGATAACACCATTCTACCCCTGCAGGCAGCAGTCGGGAAAGGGCACACCAAGGACTGAAGTTTGGGAAACCCCAGTTGAACTCAGGGCTTGCCTTTCTTCTACGGTCAGTAAACGTGTTGAGCAAATAGCTTAGCCAAGGCGTGGATGGCAGCAATAACAGGTCCTTCTCCATTTCCTCTCCCTCCTGCCCTGCCTGGGAGCAGATGCTTTTCACGATGAGGTTTACAAAAACATTTCTTGAAAGTTGGGAGGAAAGAGAAGTCAATCAACAAGAGCTCCATGCCTCTGTCCATGTGGCTCCCACGGAGCTGGGAGCCGGAGACCAGGACAGCTGCTGGAGTTTTGACACCAAACATCTACTTCTCTCTCTTCTGGTGATAGGGTTCCAAATTTCCATGAAAATCCACCTCTCTCAAGATTCTCAGTCCATTTTCTTTGCTGGAGAACTCTCCAGAGATGAGTACGTGGTAGCAGTCAGATCTAATCTGTGCCCTGCACCCCTACTTATGGCTCAGTGGCAGGCAGGTGGCCTAACACAAATTTGTGAGAGTCAACCTGAGGACTTCCAAGAAAGCCAGAAACAAATGGGACATTTTTTTTTTTTCTACTTTCTGTCAATCCTAGAGAGACCATCACAGCAGTCGGTAGAGTTAGGAGATGGAGAAAAACACAGTCCTGGATCTGGCAGCCACTTCTCCTTGGCTCCTCCACTGTATGAGCCTATATATTCCTCTAGCACTCAAGGTCCAACTTGGCTGAGGGCTTTCAGCCAAGTGAGACCATGAAGCAATGACCTGGGATTGGAGGCGAAGCAGACGTTGAAAGTAGGTAACAAGGCAGATAGACCTCAGCTTTGGAGACCACAGCAAGATGGTACCCCTATAGATGTCTCTGTTTTTTTAGGATGAAGTGGTGACTACTATCTTAAAAAAACAGTCACTGAGGAGGATAGTGTTGGTCCTGCTGGTTGACCAGTAGGTCTGTTGATCCTGACCAGGCAAGATTTCCAACGCAGGAAGGCTCAGGAGCCCCCAGCTTGGGTGCAGAGGACCACCACACCCCCATCAGCCCCACTCTGCCTCTGGTCTGCAAACAGAAACAGGAAGGAGATGAGGCACTGTGGTGAGGAAAGGAGGTAGTGCTCCTGCGGGACTCCCAACAGCAATCACGGAAGTCCCTGCGCAGCCTGGCCCCCCACAAACAGGCAAGTATTGCGCTCAGTGAACCTCACAGAGCCTGTGGTGGAGCTGAGCCTGTGTTGAGGAGAATGAGGTTCTCGGCTGTAACTGGGCCTTGCAGAGCAAGATGCAAGGCAGGAAGCTTTCTCAGGGAAGCAAAAAAAGGGATTTCTTGAGTTAAAAGTTATAAAACATTTAAAACAGGGCCCTGGAGATAGCTCTGTAGCATAAGCTCTTGTCTGGCAAGCACAAAGTCCTGAGTTTGATTCACTGTACCAAAAACAATTAAAACAAACCAAAGCCTATCCCTATAAATGTAACTTGTGAGATGCTATACAACAGTGAGATCACATAAAAAATGTCACAGGACTACCCTGCTACAATGCTGTATATGGTTACATTTCTAAATTACTGTGTAAAAATATGTAACTGGTTATTCATATTTTTTAAGTTCTTTTTCCATATTCAGTAGAGACTTAAAGTTTAACATATCAATACTTGATGGAAAATACATGCTCCATCTTATACCTAAGATGTTTGATATTCAAACAGATAGTGAGGGTAAACCTACCTGCATATGTTGTAGGGCAATAATAAGCTTATCTTCTGGAGGGATAACAACCTAAAGTTGCAGACCAAAAATTAGAGAAAAAGAAGGGCTGCAAGGACAGCCAACATTTTGGCCCTAGCTTTTCAAGGTCAGTGAGGATTCAGGACATAGGAGAATCTGTACTGTAATATCATGTAACTCAGTTGTGTTCCAAATTTTCTGATCAAGGAGATTATGGGGCCACAGAGGAATGTGATCAGTGGTGTAGCATGTGCCTAAAGAGAGTAACATGGAGAGAACACATTCTCTCAGGCTTTCAGAGAGAGCAAACTGGTCAAGCAATGTCCGTGATACATCCACAAGGCTGACACTGACAAAGAATCTATAAAGTGCGGTACAGGGTTTCAGGATAAGTCCTGAGCAGACTTGACTGAACTTGTCAGATACGAAAGTTATATTTCTTGTTATATAGATCTTGCTTTATCTTAGCCTTAACCATCCAGCAGAAAAGTATAGAAAAAAAGTATGAAAAGTGAGGCCTTATTAATATGCTGAGCTGTGGAAGGCTCAAGTCATCAGATTTAGACATTGCCAGTCCTGTAGATAACCCACTACTATTGTGGACTACTGGACTATATTGGAATATCTTGTTGAATTCATGCACCTACAGTATTTGGATGGCAATTGAATACCCATCTCTGACAAAACTAAAGAAAAAAAGGAGATATAAATGAAGGACCATTTTGTATCTGCATATACAAAATAGGATAGATACATATGGCTACTTTCTCTTAATTTAATGAGAAGATTTGCAATAGTGTTTAAACAGGATATCATGTCTGCATCCTGTGCTATGAATGACTACTACAAAGACAGCAATATGCAATGTATTAATTGTTGTAACGCTCCTACCAATCTGTTTTGAAGCTGTCTCACTGAATTTTTTTTCTCAATAAAATAAAAAAATATTTAAAAAACAAAACTGCAGTGAATGAGCTGGGCATGGTAGTACACACCTGTAATCTCAGCACTCAGAGGCTGAGGTAAGAGGATCACTGCATGTTCAAGACCAGCCAGGGCTCAAAGTGAGATTAAGGCCAGTCTGAACTTCTTAGTGAGACTCTGTCTCAAAAAGCACCTCCCCCCCAAAAAAGGAGTGAATGTTTAAATCAAAATCAAAATAAATTTTATTACTAAAAGACATATTGCTAGTAATTCTCCTCATAATATTCTCCCTCACTTCACATTGATTATCTCTTCATGCTTGTTGCTTTCTGAAGCAGCTCTGGAAGTTCTCTTTCTTAAATGTCTTTTCATGGCTGCCTCGATGTTCTAAATCAATTCAAGATGGCTACAGCAATTACTGTCTAATAAAACCTCACAGTGTCCTTGTACACCTTATAAAGTCTGGCGCCATGTGAGTTTGGCTCTTTCCCTGGAGTCAAAACGACCATTCTTCAGGCAGCCACAGTAGTGTAACTGAAGATGCAAAAGGAGATTTCAGCAGGCTTGCTCAGGAAGAGGTCAGGGGTGGTGGCTGCACAGGGTCACCAGCATCTCAGGGACCCAGCCCCCGTGGCTGAGCAACTCGGCAAGTCCCTAGGACACAATCACAAGACTTCTGTTGTTTTAGAAGTCTGTACTTCCAATTATCTCAGTGCAGAGATGGGGACACTGAGGCCCATAGAAAGGAAAGGACTTGGTCACCATCGTGTAGTGGCAGAGCTGGGAGAACATAACTCACTGCATCACACACAAGCTCTGGAGTCTTGGGCATGCCAGTTTTGCTCTGCCTCAATTACTTCTTCTGCAAAATGGGGATAATAATAGTGCCTAGCTCACAGGGCTGTTGGCAGATTTACAGGACAACATGCGTACTACACTAGGTATTACACCTGGAGTAGAGAAAGCAGTCGAGGTATGTTAGCTTGCACATTTTCAGTTCACTCTGCTACTTGATTCCAGGAGAGAAAATCCGTTCTTCCCATATTCCCCAAGGAAAAAATACAGGATCACCAGGTTAGGGACTGGGCACCTCGAGCCCCATTCTAACCAAATTCCTTGCCAGCCACATGCAGGAAGAGATTGCCTAGGTTGATCATTTCTTTCTTTGTGTTTCTCCAGTGGACCCTGACGAGAGATGACTCTGCAGCCCTCCCCAGTCCCAGCTCTCCGGATGGAGCCTTTGTACTTCCTCCTTGGAGAAGGCCTTATTTGTGATGGCCGTCACCCCCAGCTGGCAAGATGTGTGGCTCTCCTCTGGCCCATCGAGGGGGATAAAGGCAGGCCTGTGCTCCCAGCCAAGCTCCCGCCCCACCCCGGAACTTCCTGAGAGGTGTGCTTCAGTGAAAGGGACAATGATGTGTGGCTCGTCCCTGTGCCAGTAGCTCTTCCCATCCGGCTGTGGATTAAGGAGCCTGGGTAACTGCCCAAGCGGAATAAAGCCCAGAGACATCCTGGGGACGTGCCCCTTGTTGGCGGGAAGGCAGCAGAGAGGGTGAGGGTGAGGGTGGTGGAGTGGGTGTCTCTGAGCTTGAGCTCAGGCACACACGTAGTAGACATGCCTTTGTTTCAGGTGCCAGCCACGTGCCCTGTGCACTGCAATGGGCCTCTGTGCCACGCCCAAATACTAAGGGTTAACATCACCTCATGGGGACTGGGAGCAGTACAGGAGGTCAGGCGCACTGAGAGTACACACAGTGCTTGCACACAGTAGGTGTTTGGTGCTCTGCTGTCACAGAAGATATAAACTGAATAACTAACTGGCCCACTCCTGAGCAAGACACCTCTTGCCCCTGCAAACTAGGAGAGACCCTACCCCCCGTAAGTCCTCTCAACCCCTCTGCCTCTGTTTCCCTCAGTTTTACAAGGCTTTCTCTGCCTGGATACAGTGACCTCCACAAGGGCAAACATCAGGACTGTTTAGGTCACTGAAGTGTTGCCACTGGACAGTGAGTGCGTCATCCCTGGCACATAAGGAAGGTAGCGAATCTCGAGCGATCTTTTGGGGGTGGACTACTTGACAGGAACACTGTTAATTTATTTATTACAAGGTCTCACTATGCAGTTCAGATTCACAGTGATCCTCCTTTCTCAGCATGCTCAGCACTAGGATTATAGGCATGCAGCACCACGCTCAGTTTCAGGGCCAGCACAGTGTGCCCAGGGTTTCCAGGGCACAGCAATGCATGCAGTACTAGGGATTGAACTCAGGGTCTTGTGCTTGCCAGGCAGGTGCTTAGACCACTGAGCTATGTCCCCAGCTGGACACTGAATTTTCATCACCTTTCACTCAGGCTAATCAATGAAAGAGATCCTTATATAGATTTCTCTTCATCTTGTGTGGGGCCTTGCCCTGATCCCCAAGGTACACGAGACAACCGGAGGGCTGTGCCGGCATCAGTCCTTGAGCTGCCAGAATGGCAAAAAATGGGTTTGGGCCTACTCTGCAGGGGATCCACAACAGGTCCTAACCAAGTGAGCAAGGACTTCATACTAAACAACAGCATGGGGAGGAGGGGCGCAGGAAATGAGCAGCAGCTGACTGCTTCTGGGTCAAGGTGATGGGGAAGGAGGGAAATAGCCCTTCCCTCCTGGGGTCTGTGCAGAAAGGTTGACTTAGCTCAGTTAAATCAGGAACTCACAGAGTCCCCAAGAAATGGCCCCCATGCTGGAAAGTCATGCAGCTGAGCTGGACAGACCCTGGCCTTGGCCTCCAAGAGGGCATGAGTGTGCTGGGCATGGCCAGTGCCTGAGGGGCTTCCTATAACCCCATCCAGAAAGGAGGGAGGAGCCCAGATTACACACAAGTCCAGTGTCACAGACTGAGAATGACTTTCTTATACAGAGAAACAATGCCTGCTAAAGACGAGGCTTCAGGCTCATTTCCTCCTCCATGCTGTTCTTTAGGCCCTGCCTGCCTCCCTGTTACTTTCAAAAGCTCCTCCATATAACTGCCCAGAGTCCCACTGTCCAAGAGGAAGGCATTTAGAAGACTTGGAGTGGAGGAACACATCACCTAACCCGGGCCTAATGGCTCCTCCCAAATCATTTTAAATGGAACCAATCATCTATTAGCACATAAAAACATAAGGTGTGCCCATCAATCATTATTAAACCACCACCAATTCACAAAGCAACCTCATGCACACAGCATGCCAAACCTGAGCACAAAGGTCCCAGCTCTTACTTTTTAACTAATGCTAACTAGTTACACAAGTCTCTCCACAATGACTTATATTCCTCTGCTTAGATCCAAACAGGTGGAATCAGACACATGGCACATTCTACATGCATGCACTCTCTCCTGAGCATTTTGGGGATGCCTACAAAGGTGTGTGCTGAGTACCTGCTGCGCTGTGAAGTCTACCTGCAGTGCAGATTTCCAGCTTAACTCTGGACCTGCTAACGTGGGTCTGTGAGAACCTGCTCTTCTACACTTCTCACTCTCTCATTTTTTGCACCAAAGACAAGGGTCCAGCAGCTGCTAGCTCCAGGGCAAGGGCAGCCAGGGATGCACCTGCCCCCAGTCTCTCACAGATGCCTGCTGGGCTACTGATTGTCCCTCCCTGCCCAGATGGCACTGGCCATTGCCTCTCTCACCACAAAGTCCTGGCATGCTGGTAACACGGTTCTAGGACCACTCCTTGGCACAGCCTTTGATCTCAAAGGAAGAGTGCCACTGAAGGGTGATCTACAGCTCCAGAGAAAAGCTGGACCACAGATGAGTTAAATATTGTGGAGAAAATCATGAACAACACTTGGTGACAATAATGAACCTTTGCTGAGAGTGTATCATGCTCCAGGAACGCAGTTCTTCACTGGAATTGCCCTACTAAGTTTTCATGAAAACCCCAAGAGTTAGGTTTTTTTTTTTTTGTTTGTTTGTTTTTTGTTTTGTGGAACTGGAGATTGAACTCAGACCCTTGCGTTTGCCAGGGAAGCGTTTATTCCACTGAGCCATCTCCTGGGCCCCAATCATCCCTTTTTTATAGGTGGGGAAAGTTGAGATCCCAATAAAGTAACTGTCTCACTAAAGTCATATTTATAATACTAGTAGAAAGCCGGGCATGGTGGCGCATGCCTGTAATCCCAGCACTCGGGAGGCTGAGGCAGGAGGATTGTTGTGAGTTGGAGACCAGCCTGAGCTACAAAGTAAGCTGAAGGCCAGCCTGAACTACATAGTGAGACCCTGTCTCAAAAAGACAAAAAAAAAAAAATAATAATAATAATAATAATAATAGAAGCTCTAAGATCCAAAACCAGGTTTTCTGAATCCCGGGTAACTCAATAGCACAATACTTATTATATTGATCATTATACTGAGAAGATTATTTGGTGAACCAAATTCTAACCTGTGAACCAAGCACTTACAAAATCAGAGCAACTCATTTATCAATTCCCATTTGATATTAGCATCCAATCCACATTCCCTATCAATATACGGTGATCATGAGCTGGTTGGATGACCATGAGCTGGTCAGATGACCATCTACCGATTTGAGTAGATGAGCCAGTAGGACATCCTAGCATCTTACATGGCAAGGCAAGCACCATACCCATTAGCTAAAAAAGAAAAAGTGATGCTGGAAAGGAGGCAGGATCACATGAAGTTGGTGAACCCCACTTTAAAGACCTGCTCAAATCACATAGAAGGAGTGGCAGATGCTTACCTGGCAGCGGAGATACCTTGAACGCCAAGGGGAGGCAGAGTTAACAGTTGAGGAAGAGAAAATCCACCAAGGTGAAGAAGAAACAATAGGCCGTTCAAAAGAGAAGGATTATGATGACAATAAGGGCTTGAAAGAAGCCATTAAGAAACCTGAGAAAGCCCACTCGATTATTTTGCTGCAAAAAAAAAAAAAAAAATTACCTTCCCCTGATGGGCCTGCTAGAAAAAGATGAGACAACAAAGCCACTGCCTTCTGCAATTATGTCAAAATAATTACACAATAAATAAAAACACATTCTCTTCACACTAGGAGTTGGGGCACAGGTGGTGCACCTGGATATGTCAGCCCACAACCAGCTACATGTATGATCATAAAGGAGCTGGAAATGTTCTATCACTTAGTGATTGCGCAGCCCTCATGACATGGAAACACAGTGCGGTCCTAGAATGTTCATAGAGATGCTGGTGTCCTATCCGTTGTACAAAATTATAGCACAGATAAAGTGGTGCACAGTACACAAAATCTGATAGTAGTAAACAACTTGGTCACTGGTTTATGGATTGACTATGCTATATGCTAAATATTTTATTATTCTAGATAATGAAGGATTCCTTCAACCTCCTAAAACAAAACTACATAAACAATAAGCCACAGCATAGTGGCAATGGCCTCATGCACCCTGCCTTTAGTACACCTCGCGCTTGCATCAGTGGGCCAGGCTGAGTCTGTGATCGTGGCCATCGAGGTCTGTTCAGTGCACGGTGATGCTCACCCAATGACAAAACAGCCTCCTGCTGCAGCTTCCAGAATGAGTCCATGTTGTTGAGCAGCAGAGGCCTACAGTCAAATATGCTCCTTGACATGTGTTTTAGTTTGGTCTCTCAAAACAAGGGACTAATCAGATCCTTGTCCCCTGAAACTTACTTTTTGTGCTTAACCTCTATGCTATCTGTTTTTCCTGTAAATGAAAACCCCTCCTTGAATGTGACCATGCTGTATTGCTTTGACAAATGTCTCTGCTTCCTGCTCTGGAAGACCCATTGCTCTGGCTTGAGCAATCGCCCACCTACACCATGCTACGAGCTTCCCGCTGCAATGACTATTTCCTCTCTAGTTTTTCATCTGATGCCTTCAGGACCTTGTAGACTTAGGAAATTGAGAGCCAGGGAGATGGCTCAGCAGAATAAGTGCTTCCCTGGCAAGCACAAGGGCCTGAGTTCGATCACCTGTTCTATCAAAAACAAAAGGAAATCGAAACTGTGTGCTACAATCCCCCATGAGCACATCTTAGTTCACAGAGCTCTCATCACATCAGCTATTTCACCTTGACCCACCAGGCAATTCTGCAGACAAATGTCATGCTTACCTTTTGCAGGTGAGAAAGCAGAGGTTGAAACATAAAGAACAGGATAGGCCTGTTCCAGAACTGGTTGCTGGAAGCTTTAAGACTGGAAACCAGAGTTTTAGTTACTTCGTACCAACAACAGAAAAGTGATTACAGAATGGCACTAAGGACTGAGGAGATAACTCAGCAATCTAAGTGCCTTCTTGGCAAGCATAAGACCTGAGTTCGATCCCCATTATTGCATACTATGCCAGCCCTGAACCCTGGGGCATGGTAGCACATGCCTATAATCCCAGCACTGGGGAGGCTGAGGCAGGAGGATCACTATGAGTCTGAACTGTGTAGTGAGATTCCATATTAATTAAATAAATAAAAATTTTTAAAAAAGGAAAGCTGGCACCAGCAAATAGCATCACTGCTACGGCTGTACCTGACCATGGGGCTTAGAATGAGGAGCCTTTGCATCTGGAGTGTGGGAGGAGTCTGGAGAGGTCTGGAGATGCACACTAGAGAAGCTCTAGAGGGCTGTAAGCTAGCTGAGTGTGGTCCAGTCCTAGTCAGGGCTAAGAAGACCAAAATGCTGACGGGAATGTGGATAGTGCAAAGCCAAGCTCCAGGGATTTCAGGCGGGAAGGAGGACTGACTGTACTAGAACCTGGACTAGAGGCCACACATGTTAAATTCAGGCCAAGAACTCATTAGCTGAGTTCAACTCAACTCACATGATTGCTGCACGTTTGAGGCCAGCCTAGGTAGGCTACATAATGAACTCAGAGTAAGACCCTATCTGGGAAAAAACAGAAACATACCTGTATGTAGTAGATTCATTAATCAGACAGTTTTAGGGCACCCTAGAATTCAGGCTGTGGTTTGGGTACCGCTATTTAGTGAGAATCAGGAAAAGGGCAGTGCCAAAAGATACAAAACTTCCCAGCTTTTTACCAGGCGTGGTTATATACGTCTGTAATCCCAGCACTTGGGAGGCTTAGCCTGAAAGATCACCATAAATTTGAGACCAGCCTGGACTACATAGAGAGCTCAAGGCCAGCCTGAACTACCTAGAGAGAGCCTGTCTCAAAAACTCAAAAAGCTAAAGAAACAAAACATATTCCAGATTTGCCAGAAAGCACCTGCACAGTTGAGGCAAAGGAGTGTACAGCTGCTGAAAAGATTGGCATTAAAAAGAAGCCAAGTAGTTTATAAGGATGGCAGAAAAGATAGCTTCAAGACACGGAGGCAATAGCCATACCTCAATCTTCATTGATGCAAGGGTGAAAGGTACATTCCTTCAAAAGGCATGGTGTTGAGAGCTCTAGGGTGCCCTGCTCAAGTCTTCCTAAGGAATTGGCTCTCTGGAACTCACTTCCCTATGCTTAGAGGCTGCTGCACCTACAGTGCAGCTCAAGGTGGTGCCAAACTGTGGCATCGTCCTTAGTGCTAGGTTTCCATACATGCAGAATGCAAGAGCTGTGGTATCACAGAGGCTTTCACTCTGATTTCAGAAGAAGGCCTGGAAAGCCAGGCAAAAATGCCAGGAACACAGGAGAAGGCAATGCATGAAACTAAGAGTAAAGCTAAAGGTATAGCAGGAAAACCAAGCAGTTGAAGATATCAGGAACATGCATGTCTAGACAATACCTCCAGGGTCCTACTGAGCTCACACTTGCTGCAGCTGGCAATGCTGCGGGGCCAAGGCTGCCCGAGCCCACTGGAGCTCACTCTCACCACACGTGCCCCATGTGGGAACATGGAGCTACAAGAATCAGTATTTGCCCCACAGAGTTTCTCTCTTCCATGGTCCCATTCCTATACCACCTTCCCTTCCTTTTGGAATGAGAGGGTTTATTTTATGCCATTGTATGCTAGAAGTATTTACTTTTCTTCTTAATTTTTACAGGAGCTCACAGCTGAGGGTTGGCCCTAAGTCAGAGACGTTGGTCTTGGACTTTTCAGCAATGGTGGTGCTATAAAAACTTTGGTAGCTTTGAGATGTGAAGTACATGAATTTTCCATGAAGAAATGGACGTGAGTCT
Organism: Ctenomys sociabilis; assembly: GCA_004027165.1. Classification (NCBI taxonomy): domain Eukaryota; kingdom Metazoa; phylum Chordata; class Mammalia; order Rodentia; family Ctenomyidae; genus Ctenomys; species Ctenomys sociabilis. Next base: position 20,428 of record PVKA01002659.1, on the reverse strand, counting down.
TTTGGGAGGCTGGAGGTAGAATATCATGAGTAGGATCTAGAATGGTCCATAAACACCACATGAATTCAGAGGCTTTCACAAGATGACTAAACGTGCAGGCCTGATATTCCACTGATGACTTTACAGCTGAATATACTACTAGGAGATGGGACTGGTCAGAAGAGGTAGGATGGGAACAGTGCATGCTCTCATGTCTCTCTGCTTCCTGATGGTCACGACCATGGGTCAGCCCTGGATCCAGTCAACCACGGGCTGAAGATAGGCCTCTCCTCCTTCAAGTTGCAAGCATGAGAGACTTTGTCTCAGTGATGGGAAAGAGACTAATACCATAGCTAAGAATGCCACCACTGGGCCACATGTTCAGATTATACAGGCCTGCAAGCTGCTACGTGGATGTGCTGCACGAGAACTTGTCAGCTAAATGGTTCAAAAGCAGTCATATTCTCTAATGTTTAACTGAGCCAAAAGAGCAACGGGTAACTTATTAAGAAAAGACTGAGTAATTTGAACCCCTGGAGACTGGGAAAAAATACCCATGGAAATAAAAGTTCAACTCTTGAAATGCAAGTCAGCAACTCCTTCACAACATGTGTGCCACTGTCTCCAAGCAGCGTGTAAGGACAGGGGCAGGGGAGACCTCTGCTCTGTGACACTGACAAAGTTAATTCCCCTCTTGGAAGCTCAGATTTCCTCACCTACAAAATGGGCTCATTGCTTCCAAGTATTGTGAACCATATCTGGGACAATATGGATAAGCACCACAGTGTCTGCCTCATAGAAAACACTCTGAATAAGGAGCCAGGAAGATGACTCAGTGGAATAAGCACTTCCCTGGTAAGCACAAGGGCCTGAGTTCAATCCCTGGTTCTGGGAAAAAAAAGAGAGAGAGAGAGAAAATGCTCTGAATCCTGAGGCTATCGTGAAGAGATTCCAGGATAGCAATTAGTAAATAAGAGGACCATATTTCTGGATCTCCTTAGCATAGGGGACCTCAAAAAAATCGTGACTATAGGTTTTTGCCAGTGGGAAACAAGAATTTTCTGGGATAATTTTAGGCTCAGGATCTAATCTGTGCAATAGAAATGCCTGCAGATCTGCAGGCTCTTGAGACTGGGGTGGTCCTCCAGTAAGAGCTTCAGTCAGACACAGTGCTGCATGCCTGTGATCCTACCACTAAGACAAGAGGATTATACACTTGGGGCCAGCTTAGGCTATATATCAAGTTCCAGGTCAGCCTAGACTGCACAGAGATCCTGCCTAACACCCCCCTCCCCATTGCAACAGAAAGGACGTTAATAAGCTTCTGGCTTCCCAGCTGTTCCTTACCATGCATAAACAGGGGCAAGCACTCAATACCAACATCAGATGCACCCTATGCTTCCTGCTCCCTGCCCAGACATAGGTGCTTGGCAGTGGGCATCTGGACAAGCCCTAGTGCCCAGAAGCATGGAAATGCTTTGGGGCACAACCAGTGTGTCCTCAAACCATGCCTGTGTGATTGACCCCTACATTACTTTCGCCTTCTGATTCATTGCTCAAGAGTCTACGACGGTTCTGGCATTCCAGAGTTTCTGTAACTGCATCTTTGACTTTATCGCCTTTTGGCTTCGGGAGCTGCCTTCTCCATGAAGACACTCCTCCATGCAGTGCATGCTAACCAAATACTATGACCTGTTCTACCTGATGGCTCAAGAATTCTATGAGCCTCCAAACCAGTCATAGGAAAGTTAGGGCATATGTGTCGCCGGGCTGTTTGTATCATCAAAAGTTCTAAGCATTTTTCTATCACTGCCCTAGAACAACCCCAACCACATCTATTTCAGCTTTTTTCAATCCTACAGTCTTTCAGGGTCTCATGGAATTGCCAGGAATCTGTTTGAAACTCCTCAACATGAATGAAACCAAAAGGCTAATGCCACTGCTTAGGGCTTGTACACTGGCTGAACTCTAGGTTCTCGGGCAGCATGGCTCCTGTCACCCATTCTACAGTTCACCCACAGCACACACCACAGGGTCCAGCCAGGGGTCTGCCCAGTTGCTGAGGCCCGGCATGTGCTCAATGGCTGTGTCTCCTTCCCTTCTGGCTTCATTACCTTCTAGAGGGAAGCTATTCTTCTCACCTGTATGTCTTCCCTCTTACTGTCTCTGCTGCACACAATTCAGAAAAAGGATGTGAGCCATGTGGAATCTTCTTCACATCTCTAAGTGCTCCTGGGAGCCCTACCCACCAATGCTCCAGTAGAAGCTCCCTATACGGAGGATGCCAACTTTAGTATGTGCTCTAGCACTCAGAATCAGCAGCCTGGACACAGGAAGCTGTTGTGCCCCATCACACATGTTGGTAGGTACTCTAACTGGGCAGGATGCTAACCTGGTAACAGTGCAGGCTCAGGGCCCACCTGGGGAAAGGGGGTGAGCTCTAATGGGGTTCAGGACATGACTGGGCTTTCTGGTAGGACTCATGGGTAAGTCATGTGGTCCTTTTCAGGGCTCACTGAAGGAGCCAAGGATGGATGTGGCTGCTCAACCCCGGAGAGGTATCCATCTGTGACTTAGACCTTTAGTTTTTCTAGATCTATTCGTCATCAGCCAGTGACACCCACAACCCTTTGAAGAGGAAAGAATCTTCTCCTGCATCTGAAAGGCCAGTTATTCAGAGGAGAGAAGATGAAACATGCCAGCCCAGGTCCAGATCAGAAGGACACAAACCTTTGATGTTTAAAGAAGGAATTGAAATCAGGGCCCTATAGAGAGACAGGAAAATGTGTTCCCGGCTCATGGCTGAGCTGGAGATCTTTCTCAGGCCGCCAGGTAGCACAGGCCCTGCCATGCGCTCTCTGAGGAGCCTCGTGCCTGCTGTGGGTGACAACTCCTATAAGTAGCTGCCTGGCCCCACACCGTGCGTCCCACCGCTCTCCAGCGCTGCACCCTCACGAGCCTCCTGCTTTCCTGCCCTCCGCTGCGTGTGCTTCTCTGCCCTTGGCTCTCATTCCAAGCACTGCTTTCCAGGAGGCCTTCAGCCCCCGTCCTCCCTGAGGGTGACAGGCCCACGGCCCACCCAGCAAAACTGGAACTCTCTACTGTCACCCTTAATACCACAGGCACACTAGCTGTTCCTGGAGCCACTAGGACAGGGATACGTCTGCTTTGTTCTCCCTGGTCTTGCTAGCTTCCGGCACGGGAGCTGCTGTGTGGAGAGTGCCTGGGGAGGAACTGGCTGGAAGCAGAAACTGGGGCTAATGGCCAGAGTTCTCATCACAACTTTGTCACTTACTACCTGGGTAACGGAGGCAAGTAACTTAACCTTTCTGTGACTTCATATCTTCATTGTAAAGTAAGGCTAAGAATAGTACCCATCAGATACTCAAACAAAATAAAAATATATTGACTACAAAAGTTTCCACATGAATGTTCATAGCAACCTTAATTCATAATATTCCAACAAAAGAAAAAAATTACCCATGATGAAAGGTTAAGAGAAAGCGGCATATGTACACAATGGAATATTGCTTAGCAACAAAAAAGAATAAGAATTATGGTATGCTATAGCATGGATGAACCTTGAAGTCACTACATTAAATGAAAGCCAAATACCAAAAAGTCACATGATTTCCTTTCTATGTAATGTCCAGAAGAGAAAAATCCTCAGAAACAAAAGACAGATTAGCAGTAGTCTAGGGCTTAGGAGAAGAGATCTGAGGGATGGCTGCTAAAGAAATTCAGGACATTTTTAGGATGGGATGATAAAAGTGACTATACTGATCATTTTTCCTGTTGTTGGGACAAAATGCTTGTCTTACTAATTTCAACACTGGGAAACAATATCTGACATATGTACAAGTTACAGGGAAGGCTTCTTGTTGCTCACAGTTTATATAGACTTCAATCCACAGTTGGCTGGCTCTGAAGCAGGACAGCAGGGCAGAGGGGTATCGCAGAGGAGACACAGCTCATGTGTGCAGCAGAGAGAAGACAGAGAGAGGGAGGGAGAGAGACCCTTCCAGGCCTCGTCCAGTGTCCCACCTCCAACTAGACCTGTTATGGCTTTTAACTAGATGAACCTGCAAAGCCTCACGCAGTCACAAGACAGGCTTTGGAGTCTGTGATTAGCTCCTGATCCAATGCTGGGATTATGGGTGCGAGTGCTATACCAGCCCTGGGGTGGATTGCCTGGCTACGATATGAAGAAGGGAGAGAGGCCTGCTAGCTGCCACAGCTAGCCACTGCTCCTTGATGTTGCTCTTTGCTGTTTTCTGCCACCATGAATGGCCGCCCTCTGCCATGTGCCGCTCTGCCTTGGAGCCAGCCAAGTATGAACCGAAACCTCCACTAACTGTGAGCTTTGCTTTCTTAATTTTGGGTGTTGGGTATTTTGTCCCAGTGATGAGAGAAAAGTAACCAAGACAAGACCCCATCCGCTAGGCACATTCGCTTCTGAACCCGCCCACAGAGGACCCGCTGATGAGTACAGCACCCCCACAGTCTGCCATCACAGCCCAAGACCAACCCAACCACATCTATTTCTGCTTTTCTCAGTCCTATAGTCTTTCACGGCCCCAGGGAATCAACAAAAATCTGTTCGAAACTTCTCAATATGAATGAAACACAGGAGATTTTGGGGTGATGTTTTAAATCTCAACCACATCAGGGTTGATGTACAGTTCTGGGAATATACTAGGATCCAATGAACGGTGAGTTTTAAATGGTTGAATTACCTGGCATGTGAATTATACCTCAACAAGGCTGTTTAGAAAGAAAGAACAGGGGCAGAGGATGTGTCTCGGGGGGGAAGTGTTTTCCTACCATTCTCCTGCACACTGAATGAGACACTTCCTGTCCTGCCCTCCAACTTGCACCTTCTCTCACAGTAATCAGCCGTGGAGTGGCTCCTTCCCTCCCCACCTCCCACCAAGGCAACCATAACCATGACCACCACCACCTCACCACCACCACCCTCACCACCACTATCATGTCTTTTCATGTCACCTAAGACCTGCTAAGGGGCCAATGGATTTCCTGGTGTCCTTGGGTATCTCAAAGGCCAGATCTAGCGCCTTAGCATGTTCTAACCTCTTTAATACAAATTGAAAAAAATCAATTAATCAATCAACCAACTAAAGCTTTTAATTTCTGCTGTTAATTTTTTTTTTTTTTTTTTTAAGTACATGAGATCCTGTCACTTCTGGAATAAAGGCTGTCCAAGGGCTTCTGCCGCATTCTCTTTGCAGAGCACCGCACTCTGGCCTGGGCCTAATGACTCCTCACAGCCAGCTCTCAGCCTCCTTCAGCTGCTGCACTTCCTCCAAGGCCCCCACTCCTCCAGCGCTCGCCCTTCTCTCTCACTTCCTATTGTTTTGTTTTGTTTTTCATAGTTTTGTTTTGGCAGAACCAGGGATTGAACTCAGGCCCTTGTGCTTGTCTGGGAAGCACTTTATTCCACTGAGCCATCTCCCCAGCCCTCTCTCTCACTTCCTGTGCCCAGTGCAACATGGCATGGCCCTCACCTGGCCTCCTGCTTTTCCATGGCCAGCACCAGACCTTCTGGCCCCCAAGTTAGCCTTACCCTCTTTTCCAACTGAGCCAACTTAATTAGGTCCTCCTCTTTTATTCTCCACTTGGTACCATTTATTTCCTTCACGGAACTCAAGGCAACAGGCAGTCCTGTGCTTGTCCTTCTTTGCTTCACATTGAACTTCTGCTCTCCTCTTTAGCACACTTGGTTATAAAATCCAGGTGCTCAGGAACCAAGCCCATCCTGTCCAACACCTGGCTTGCACAGTAGGTGCCTAACATATACTTCAGGGTTTCTCACACTCAGCTTTCATGAGAACCTGCTGACATCTGGGGGTAGATTATTCTTTGTCGGGGTGAAAGCTGGATGTTGTCGATGCACTGCAAAGTACTTTGCACCTTCCTTGGCCTTTAAGGCACTCTTTCCCAGTTGTGACGACCACAAATGTCTCCAGGGACTGCCAGATGTGCTCAGAGAGAGGGAAGGAGATGTCAAAGCCTTCCCTAGTTAGCAACCACTGGTGGTGTCTTTGAAAGACTGAGTAAGCCAAAAGGTGAAAAAAAACTTACCCAAGAGTCTTGCACAGTTTGAGAGTAAGGCTATACAAACACTAAGAAGGGATGTTCCTGCTCTACCCCCCACTTAGCGGGATGCCTCAAGACCAGGTCTTCATAGGCTACCGACTTTCTGCCACCAGCAGTGGCTACTGATGGCTATGTCAGGCAGCTGGGAAGGTACATGAGGCATATTCCCTCTCCTTAGCATGTCACTCTAATCTTTTTTTTTTTTTTTTTGGCGGAACCGGGGATTGAACTCAGGACCTTGCACTTGCCAGGGAAGTGCTTATTCCACTGAGCCATCTCCTCGGCCCCAACTCTAATCTTTAAGTCAACCAAAAGGGGCTTCAGCTCAGGGCCCATCTTTACTATCATTATGGTACGTAAAAAATAATGGACACTTCCGATCAAGACCAACACCATCATATCCTTACCTGAACCACCTGATTCAGATTTAGGATATATGCACATACACATACAGCGATATAATCTGGGGACAGGGCTCACCGCTAAACGTGAAACTCATACGTTTCACACTGTGCCTGGAAGTAACTGTACACAGAATTTTGGGTTGTGCTTTGTTTTTAACTCTGACTCCTCACTTGAGGTAAGTTCTACTTGTGCCATCATGTTGGTGCTCAAAAACTTCTGGCTTTTGGAGCAATGCATGACACACTCAACCTATAATGGCTAAAATGTATTCAGTGCATGCATCACAATTTATTTTTTCATCTTTTGACACAGGGTTTCCCTCTGTAGCTCAGACTGGCCTCAAACTCACTACACAACTCAGGCTGGCCTCAAACTTGCGGCAAAACTCCTCACTCAGCCTCCGGAGTGCTGGGAATAGAGATGTGTGCCACCAAGCCCAGCTACACTATCTAACTTAAATCTAGATCTGTACTCAGCCTTATCACCTTGTCTGTTCAAAGGAGAAACTAAGGCACAGCTAGGTTAGGCACCCTGCTCACTTCCTGCCCTTCTGCAGTACTTTATACAGATACTCGAGTAAGTCTGAACACCAACCAAGCAATCAAAAGAATAAACTTCCTCTCAATCCCCTGGGTTTGGTTCACATTTCCACAGAAAGGAGGGAGAGACTACAGCATCAACCCTGAGCTTTCTGACAGAGGTCTCAAGGAGGCTGTGGACCCAGACACATTTTTTGGGGGGGTGGGCAGCTCAGCCCACCCTGAGGGCAGGGCTGGCATGGCATGTGGTGCTGGGATTGAACCTATGGTCCCCTGTGGCTGCCTAAGCTTGCCTAAGCAGGTGCTTTAGACCACTGAGCTATCCTGCCGGGCCCCCAGACACATTTTTAAAACTGAGAACATGCCTGGACTCTGCTGCTAAACCACCACCTGAAGGCGGCTAATCACACAGAAGGGCCTTTGCTGATCACCTACCGCAGGGGCTCTCCAGACCCTGGGAGATGCTCAGGCCTAGGTATCTTCAAGTCAGCAGGAAATGCCAAGCAAAGGGAGGGGCTGGCCAGCCTGGGCCCAGGGTGAGTATTCTGCTGGAAGACACAGCTTTAGCACTAAAACATATCTGAAGATGCTCCAGGGGTCCAAGACGCTCACTTTACACAGGACCCGAGAGAACAAGGGACGTGCTGTGTGTGACACAGATGCCCATGTTGCCATGGAGGTAGGCAAGCTGTGTTTTGAGCCTGGTTCTGCTGCTTAATTGGTCTTTCCATGCTTCTTCAGTACAGTCATTTGAGAAATGAGATTACTCTTATCTTCATCAAGTTTTATACACAATTAAAAGAGCTAATGAATGGAAGATGCTAGGCGGACCAGAAGTGCCGGAGTGCCCGCTCTCAGGGCTACTTGAAGTTGGCACAGGGGTTAGAACTGAGCCCTGGGAGCTACTGGATGGATCTGTGCTTGAATCCCAGCACTTCCCCCACAACTGTGTGACTATGCGAACTTTTGAGCCTCAGTTGCTTTGTTTAATTAGTGTAATAATTCTTTTGACTACAAGTGTTGGGGTGGGAGGCTCCAGATCTTATGACCCACACAGAGCTCTCAGCACACTCCCTGGGGCACAGGACAGGCAATCAGGGCTCATCAGCGGAGCATCCATCGGGAACCCCAGCCCATCCTGGGCATAAAAAGGATTCTCAGAGATGTACCTGCACCAGCAGGAAACAGGTCTGACCAGGGATTGTGGTGCACGCCGTAATCCCAGCATTCAGGAGCCAGAGGTAGGAGGACTGCTGCAAGTTCAAGGCCTATGTGAGATTCTTGCTCAAAACAAAAAACAAAAAACAAAAAAAAAAAAAAAAGAAGAAGAAGAAGAAAGCAGGTCTAGGTGCTAAGCGGAGCATGACTTAGAAACTACGGCCCAGCAGCTCCCTCAGAAAGATCAGGTTGCCTATACACATCTTTTATCTGATTTCTTTGGTGGGGGAGGGGGGGTCGGGGGGGGGGGGAGACAAGTACTTCAAGGTCAGGTTCACTCCCCTACAGGCTCCTCCCAGGCTGCAGTGAAATTTCCAGAATGCAGCCTCTGGGCCCAGTTTACATTCCCACCCCTGGTGTCCAGGATACCAGGACCTACAGCATTCCATCCCTCCAATCAGCCTCCTGGGCTGGTTTCAGAAGCACTCAGCCACATCCTTCGTGGCCCCCCTGCTGGGGGCAGGGCCTGCCTCTGGGTGCTTGGGAGAAGAATCACTATTTAGCGGGACAGTCGCTCTGGTTCTTCGTTAGTTTGTTCATTCAGCCATCCGTTTGCCCAGCATGTATGTTCAGAACCCACTGGAGTCAGGCATGACACAAAAACAATCTGAACATTTCTATGAAACAGTGACCCATGAGATTAGAAGAGGGCAGGGCTGGGGGTCTGACCTACTCCTCAAGGTTCGGAAAGGCTTTACAGTAAGTAACAGGTAAGCACAGAGCTCAAGTTTCTGGAGGTGTAAACAGGAGCAGAGAGGAGGAAAAGAAATCCAGGTAGAGGAACAACATTTGCAAGACTCTGCACCACATGAGGCCACAATGCCTTGAGGACTTGTGGCCAAATGTAGTAGAGGGTTAAGACTGGGCACAGGATGGGCTGGGGAGGCCAAACTGGCTCCCATGTGTGTGTGTCCACATGGGCCACCTGAGCAAGGACAGCCTTTAAACACTAAGCCACAACAGAATGTTACAGAGCTTTATGCAGGGAGATGGCACAACTAGACTATATTTGTGTAAAAATCTTATAATAAGATCACTGTGAAGAACAGATGGGAGGGGATGAGGCTAAGATTCAAAAGGAAGAAAAGCAGCTAGGGAATTTTCATAGCGGTTTCAAGTCCCCAAGATGCTGGACCTGGAGAGAGCTGAGCAGGCCAAGCTAGGGAGCACTCTTCCTTCCGAAGGCCTGGTTCCCACAGCCTCTCCTTCCAGATGGCCCTGAGCTCAGCACTTCAGGATGCAGGTGGCTCCAGGGCAGCCCCTCTGGGTGCCCCAAGTCACAGATGTGCTACTTGCTCATCATGAGGACCCTGCTGAACTCACACCAGTCTAGCAACAAGATCTGCCGGGGAGAGGAAGCTACATTCACCAGCAAGGGCTCAGAGCACCCAGGATGCATTTTCAGGTATAAAGGAAGTGAAGGCAGTGAAGAGCTGAAAGGGCACAGGCACCTTTCTCAGGCCTCTTCATGCAAAATGGGTTCCCACCAGTAAGAGTGTGGTTTGCGCACCCCCCCCCACACACACACACACGGGGAGTACATTAAGAAATGTTTGAAAGAGCAAGGGAGGGAGTCAGGCAAGATGGTCAGCTGATTACTTAGCAACTCTCTGAGACCCAGAGGTGCCTGCTGGCTTTCAGTCCAGTCAGCCAGAACTGAACCCAACTGGATTCCTACCCCAGAGATGCACAGAGTAGGAGGCCAGAGCCAGAGCTCCACGTGCGAAAGGTTCTCCAATCCTTTTTGTTTAGAAGATATTAACAGCTCCCCAACAAGTGTCCAGTGACTCCCTTTCTCAGCCACCCATGTGAGCTCCCAAAGCTGCAGGCAGGGTGCTCCTGCGTCCTCCCAAAAATATCTTCAGATCAGCAATTCACTGGGTAAGAACGTAGCACGCATGCATGGGTGCATACACACATCTGTGTTGCTCAAATTTGATTTATTTATTTTGCACAGGGTTTCACTGTGCAGCTCAGATTTGTAGTGAGCTTCCTGTCTCAGCCTCCCCAGCAATGGGACTACAGGCGCATGCCACCATGCTCAGTTTTGATGGCTGGCACAGCATGCCCAGGGTTCTGGGGCTGGCACAGCATGTATTACCAGGGATCGAACCCCAGTGTTTGTGCTTTCCAGGCAGGCACTTAGATGTGTTGGTCAAATTTGAGTTCACAGATGCCACCTCATCATTGAGACATCACTTATAAGCAGGATTGGTATCGTACAATTAAAAGAGGAAGAATGCTTCCAATACACTATGACAATGCTGTCACTTCAGGACACTATTCATATGGACCGAGAAGGTCCAGCCCTACTCAGAGAGATTTTAACATGTGGCTCTCTGTTCCACGTGAAATGAAAGATGAGCAATGTAAATCAGCTAAAGTAGCCATAAAATCGAGCCCCCTCACAGCTGAGTCTCCTGCTTGCCTAGAGCAGGCACAAGGCCTGGATCTGACCCTTGCAACAAAGCTCTGAGTCACCAGCACCTGCACAGTTCTCACCGCATTATTCATACCACTGAACTCTGAGGCATTTCTTATAAAAGATCTCTTATCACAGCTGGCCATAGTGGTGCATATGTGTAATCCCAGCACTCTGGGATGCTGAGGCAGGAGGATCACAAGTTCAAATCTAACCTGGGCAACTTAGCAACTTCCTAAAACCCCATTCCCAAAATAAAAGGTAAAAATACAAAAGGCCACAGAATGTAGCTCAGCGTGAAGCTCTGATGTCTTCATAATTTTCTTCCACAAGATAGCTCAGTGGACTAAGCACCTGCTTAGGCAAGTGCAGGGAGTGCAGGACTACAGGCTGTGTCAACCCCTCCACCAGGCACACTGAGCCAGCTACCAACCCAGCCTGGTGGTGCACAGCTGTAATCCCTGGGCTAAGGAGGCTGAGACAGGAGATCACTAACAGTCCAAACTGTGTAGCGAGACCCTGTACCAAATACATTAAAATAATAATATTTTTCCAAGCCACTGACAATTACTGTGATTTCTGACTTTGTGTGCCTCCTCAATTGTACCAGATGTTGAGGACAATTTTCTTACTATGAACACAGACCTATCTGCTGTGCTTCTGAAATGAAGTCTTGGAAGGAGAAGTGGGAGGGCCCAGCTGCCCAGGTGCACGCCTAAGCGAGGCCTCCTAAGCGAGGTCTCATCTGTGCACTTAAAGACTGTCCCACTGCCAGCTGCACACACAAGATTCATGCCAATGGGAAGACCGCAGTACCATGGTTACCAGGTGTGAAGATGCTACCATGGTTAACAAGGGGCCAACTAAAACCAACACAGCCCAGGACAGCACTCACTCTTCCTGTCTCACGCTTGCAAACTCAAATCACAATAGGGTGGGAAGAAGTAATAAGGAGGTACAAAAGGCGGGGCAGCGAGCACAAGGCTTGCAAGGGCAGTACTGAGCCAGCAGCTCTTTAATTCTGTGCAGACCAACTGCTTCTAAAAGGCAGATTACTTCTTGGAGCCCCTCTGTTAAAACTCCAGTGGGTGTGAGCCCAGAGTATTTTTATCACCATCTGGGAACAGAAGGTGGACCATTCTGAATCTTGCTGTCTGCTTAATTCGCTATTTTGGAATTCCTTCCATTTCAGCCCCTGCAGCTCTGTCTCACTCTTGGCAATGTCTACAGGGCTTCTGCTGCAAGGTGGCTCAGCGGTGTCTACCCAGCCTCCAGGGAGGGAGACCCAGGACAGCTGCTGCTCTATTGCTCCCTCACACAAGGCTGAAGGTGGAAGTCACAGAGCTCATGCCCCGAGCCTCACTCCCCTTGGAGGGCTGGGTGGGTGCTCTAAAATTCACCACGGAGACGACCTGGGCTCCAGGCAGTTCTGCTTTTGAGGGTCTGCACTTCTGCAGAGGTGGGAGGAAGGATGGGTCTAATGAAGCTCTGGAAGTGCTGCTGCTTCTGATACCAGAAGACTTGGGACAGCGCCTCCCACCTCCAGCTCCCTAAACTGCAGAGCCGTGGGAACCCCACGTCCAAGTGCTGTGCTACCAGTGGTCCCAGCCAAACCCTGTCTCTTTCCCTGTGCTTCACATCCTCTTTGCTCCCCACATCCCGACACCTTCTGAGGAACAGAAGAAAGGAAAATGCTCAAGCAGCCTCTTGGCCCAAAGAGTGCACCCAGGACAGAGGGAAGTCAGGCCAGCCCTCAGCAACCCCCTCTTCTTGAAGCCCATTCATACAGTGCATGCCCCTCAAGTGTTGTAAATACTGACCTCACCAATGGTCATTAAATACTGTGGTGAGCAAACGCAATTCCAGTCAGTCCTCAGAATTCTGAAAGTGACTGCTGAGCACTCACTCCGCTGATAGGAAATCTGGGTCTTGGGGAAGGTGACCAGCATGGCCCATTAGGGCCCAGCACCACAGAATGCCCACTTCCCAAGGGACAGCCTTCAGGGAATGCTCTAGTCCTGCCTCAATCTGAAAATTCCTTTTCCTGAGGAGGGTGAGTCAGCCCAGGCTGACTCTGAGAGACCCTCCCATTTGGTCATTCCCCTATGTAGTGGGTGGGGCAAAAGCTTTGCCTAGTCACTTTTTAAGAATTTACATCTTTAGCCAAAGCCACAGTTTTTACCCATTTGCTTTGTATCACCTCACTCTCCCTTGGCTCACCTTCCTATTCCTTTAATTGCTGATTTGTCCACTTCCTCCCCCTTTCATGTAGTGACCTCCCCACAGGGGGAGGAAGCAAGGGCATTTCCTAAACTCTCCTTTCCAGCAGGCTCAGGAATTCAAAAAGCTCCCTGGGAAGACCCAGTCCAGGCCCAGGTTCATTAGCTTGGCTCATTAAGCACAAGCTCTACCCTCCTCGCAACTCCCCTCCCCCGAACTCCCCGAACTCCCCAAACTGCAGATTAAGGTCTAACTTTCGCTGGCAGGACACCACCTGCTCCTGAAATTCCTCCTCCTGCCCCCACCTCCTAGGGTTTACAACACACAAGTAAACATTTACACTGGTTAAGATTTACCAAAAGGAAGCTCAGCCTGGAATGCTGCCTTTGAAGCTGCACCTCAAAAGACGGAGCCCTTTTAAAATATGCAAAATAAAAAATATTGACCCATGCTGGAAGAGAAAACCTCAAAGCCTTCTAGGTAATGTCCAATTCAGGCTCAGCACAACCAAGGACTTGGCTCCTCTTTGGGCTGTGAGGCCAGAGTCCATTTAATTCTAACTTCAGGAAACAGGGCATGGCAGCACCAGTAATCCCACCACTTGGGAGGCTGTGGCAAGAAAATTAGCTCGAGTACAAGGCCAACCTGGAATACACAGTAAGATCCTGACCCCACCCCAACAACAAAAAACATTCCTAACTATAACTCAAAACTACAGGTCTCTGTTCCAGATGAACAGAGTTCTGTGAGAGCAGTGCAGTTAAGTGGTCTCCTGAAAATGCTTTGCTAAAACGCTCTTCCTGACAGAGGCAGCACGAAGAAAGGGCACCAACAAAGGAGAAGCCAAAGGGCTAGACCCACTGGGCAGGAGGGAAAGAGCCCCTACCTCCACTGCTTGTGCTCAACCAAACTGACTTCCTCTCTGAGCCCTGGATGTTTTCTTGGAGCTGGGTGTGGCTTGGGCAGTCTCACCGAAGAGATAATGGATAAAGTGACCAGGTGACAGAGGCTATGGCAAACAGGGTCACCAGACACTGAGGCCACGCCAGCATTTTGGGGGAAAGGAAAGCAAAAATATTCCCTAAACCCAAACCGAGATTGCTGGTGCAAGCCATGGAAATAGTCCACCAAGAAAAGTGAAAACTGGAGAGTGGCTCAGTGTAGACCTCTTGCTTGCCAAGGTCAAGCCCTTGAGTTTGATCTCCAAGACTAAAAACCCAAACCAAAACCAAAAAGGAGGGGGCTTGGGAGATGGCTCAGTGGATTAAGTGCTTCCCTGGCAAGCGCAAGAGCCCAAGTTCAATCCCCTGTTCTGCCAAAAAAGAAACATAAAAGGAGGATGGATTCAGTTGTTGGCGTTAGCACCCAATCTAAATCAGCTGCTAAGAGTTTTGGCCATGTCAGGTAAGCGAACAAATTACTGGTAAAGCAAGGCCTAAGCAGCATAAAAGGTTATTTGTCACCAGCTCTGCTCCAGATCCCCACTTGCTGGCTTACACAGGTAGGTCACACTACACAGCAATCTAGGCCCAGAGAGGCAGGAACTAGGATCCACTCTTTGAGGAGAGTACTCCTTTGAGGCGAGCTAATGTGGCCGACCTTGCAAATGATGCCAGAGTGCATACTCTTTTTCCATGGCCACTCAGGTGAAAGCTGTATGTTAGGAGTAGGCTGGTTATCATGACAAAAAACACTGAGCCGGGGCCCCTTGACTGTGGGAGGCCCAGCTCAGCTTTCTGTGGGCTGGGGGACACTGAGTATCATAATGAACCCTCTGTAGGCATCCAAGCCACTGTCCTCTGCAGCCACAGCACTTAGGTGGAGTGCGCGAGAGTGGAAGGAACTCACGTCCACCCACTTACTTTTATTTCCTGACAGCTCCAGCCGCGACAGCCGTGTGTTCTGAATTTGTCAGCAGGAAAACAACTAACCTTAGGAAGGGTTTTCCTCCAGCCTGAGTGCTCTATAGAGCGGGAAGCATGTTCCCAGCACCACGCCCTTCAGTTAGCACTGTATCCCCTGCCAAAGGAGGGAGAAGCAGCCAACTAAATGCACCACCATACCAATTTATACTCAGGCTTTCATTTAAGCAAACATCTACAAGCGCGGGTTATTCAAGGCTCTTCAATCACACTCAGCCCCAGCAAACCACTTCCTTTACTTACAGAAAGAGCACATCCAGCATCCCTAGGCCTTTATTCTTGCTGCCTCCGCTGCCAGAAATCTTCTAAAGCCTTGGTTCTACCTGGAGAAACAGCTTGGTTCTGCCCCTCAGTTTGAAAGAAGGACCATAATTACAAATCTACTTCTCTCATCCTCTGAAGCCCCATTCCCAACTTATCAACTAGGGATAAAGCAATTTATTTCACTAGGTTTCAGAGAAGAATGAAGAAGACCCTAGCTGGTAATGCTCTTCTAACCATGAACATTCCCTCTCTTACTGTGGTAAGTCCTTTAACAAAGTGAATTGGTACCAGAACATATATGTGAGAAGCTGATATAAAAACACAAGCCACGTGGTAAACAAATGAACCAATCACTGAACCAAGGATGGAGAAAGAATTGGGAAGGTCAATGGAGAACCCAACTTGTGCTGTGAAGTTTCCATTCCGTGGGCACTGAAGCATCACAGGAAGTTTCTGAGAAGGGGAGCACTTTGCCCTGGAAAGAATTGTGGAAAAAAAATTCTAATAGTTGCAGCCCGAGACTGCTGCACCTTGGAGTCTGGTCCTCCTCTCAGCTGATCACAACAGCCTAAGCAAGAAAGGTCACTTTCATTTAGCCAAAAGCCATAGCAAGCAAGGCTAGAGTCAAAAGACCTCAACCACCTAAGGTCCTTGGCAGCTCCGTCTCCTTCCAAGCGCAGATATGCTAGCCTAAACTTTCCCAGGTATTTACATTTGTTCCAGATCTCTACAAATCTGAAAGAATACTGTCTGTCATGCCAGTGTCTTGAGGCACTCACTCCTATCCCCATGTTCACATCATTACCTTAAAATAAAAAAGAAACCACTGTTGTACACCCACCTCCACAGCAGCACTGGGAGGCCAAGAACGGGAGCCACCCAACTGTGCATCCACGGGTGAATGGAAGAACGAAATGGAATATAAACATACAATGGCTCATTTATTATGCAGCTGGGAAGAGGAAGCAAACCCTGGCCAGGTGTGGCAGCACACACCTGTGAGCTCAGCACTCTGGGAGGCTGAGCAGTAGATCACTAATTCAGACTCAGTCTGTACAGCACGGAGATTTCATGAGACCCGGTCTCTAAATAAAATATTCAAGAGTTACACTATATCATACACATGTACCAAGTTCCATTAAATGTGAACATTCTATACTACATATATACATGGTATAAATAAATAAATAAATAAATAAATAAATAAATAAATAGCTGGTGATATCGCTCAGCATAGTATGAAAGCTCTGGGTTCAATCCCCAGTAAACCACCCGAGACACACACACACACACACACACACACACACACACACACACACACAAGGAAATTCTGACGTAGGCTACAGCATGGATGGACCTTAAGGACCCTGAGTTCAGTGAAACAAGCCAGAAACAAAAGGACAAATACTGTGTCACTTTCGTTACATGAAATACCTAGAGCTGTCCTAGAGCCAAAGAATAGACTGGAAGTTACTAAAAGTGGAGTCAAGATGAAAGGGATGGATGGTGACAATAGCTGTACACTTACAGCTTGTGCCACGGAACTACATACTTAAAATGGTTAACAGAGTTAACCAGAGGGTGTACATGGTACTCGCGACTGAACCCAGAGCCTCAAGCATGCTAGGCAAGTGCTCCACCACTACTTCTATCCTAGTCCTTTTATTTTTCACTAAGTTGCTCGAGTGGGGATCATCGAACTTGCAGTCCTCCTGCCTCAGCTTCCCAGGCAGCTGAAATTAACACATGTGCCACCAGGCCTGACTCCAATGATAAATGTTTATGTCACTTTATTGTTCTGTCATTTTTTTTAGAAGGGGAGGATGGAAGAGAGGAGGGAGGGAGTGGTGGAAGGGGGAGGAAAAAAGGATGGAAAAGGGAAGCAACAACAAACAGGAGGGAGGAAGCACTGCTCCCGCTGACAGAAGCACAAATAGCTGCCTGAGCACCCATGCCACGCTGTGCTGCCTGGCACAGCCTCTCTGGGAACTGCTGCCTCCTTCTCTACCATGCAACTTTTCATCATTACTATTTATGAATGTAGGGTAGTATCCACAAGGTCTCACTACATAGATGGGACTCAGTGATTCTTCTGCTTTTAGCCTCCCAAGTGCTGGGATTACAGGCACGAGCCACCACACCCACCATGTCCAGTCTGAATCAGTCTCAGCATGCCCTGGGGGCGGGGCACAGCACATCAGGAACAGAATGTTCTAAGCAGGTGTTTTAGTCCCCTGAGCTATCTGGCTGGCACCTCTTCATCACCATCATCATTATTATTATTTTATGTATTTTTTCTATTTTAAGGAAGAGTCTACAGGGTGTTCAGGGTCTCACTACTAGATTGGACTCATAGTGATCAGCTTGTCTGCAGCCTCCCAAGAGCTAGGATTATCGGTGTGCACCATCACGCCTAGTCTCAATTGCCATCTCAGGGAGCCCTAGGGGTGGGGCCTCGAACCCCCAGCCCCCAGGCCTGATTGCAGGTACCTTAAAATCCACTGAGCTATTTGGCCAACCCTCCCTCTGCATTGTTTCACCTCACTGGTGCTGACTTGTTTCCTTTCAGTATGTGAAGGGCAGGAGCTAGCCTGCCACCTTCTCTAGGGCCTTAGGACACCCAGAATTCCTGGTGACCAACAGAGGCTCCACCCTCTACTCCAGGAGGCCAGCTTTCGCCAGCATCAGCAAACACGGCCTCAAGCTCTGGGGGGCATCCCAAGTGAGCTTAGAAGTTTAAAGAAATCTCTCCCCGGCAGGAAGGGCTCAGGGTGGAGCCTTCCTGGTCACCACTGGGAAGGTTCTGTCGAGGCCCTCAGGGCCTGCAGACTCCGCCATGGGAAAGCAGGTGGTCTCAGTGCTGAGTCCTGAAGCCTGAGTGCAGCTCACTCCTGCCCACTCCTGTCTAGTCTGTGACTCAGGAGACTGGGCTTGGAATGAGGAAATGCATGCACGGACCTCCCCCAGGGAGGAGCTGCCGGGCTGGCTCTACCAGATCTGAGCCTGCACTAATTCACACATTTGAACTCAGCTAGTAGGTGTCTACACTATTAGGACTCGGGCCATTCTTCTCCTTTCTCTTCCTTCTCCTCCTGTTCCCCCACCACACACACCTTTTGGGGAAGCAATGGGGCCATGGAACCTAGGGAGTGCTGAACTGCATATGCCTTCATTTTTCTTTATCTTTCCTTTTTCTTTTTGGGCCTTCAAATCCTTGAGTATATCCATAATACCTTATTTTAAGTCCTTTTCACCTAGCTCCACCATTTCTGCCATCTCCATGTCTGTTTCAATTGACTGTTTTTCTTTGTAAGTCCAGTACATTTTCTACTGTACGTTGAATATACTGCAAATGCTAAACGGATGAGAATCCTATGTTCTTTCTTTAAAGAATGCTTAGTTTCATTCTGATAAGCAGTTAATTTGTTGATTAATCAGCTTAATCCTCTTGAGGTATGTTTTTAAGCTTTGTAACACCAGAAGGTGAGTTTGAGAATGGAAACTACACGTGTAGAACATACAGCAGAATGACAGGGAGCTGGATGGGGTGCCACACGCCTGTCATCCCAAGGCTCTGGGAGGTGAGGCAGCATGATTACAAGCTCAAACATGACCTGGGTGACTTAATGACTTAACAAGACCTTGTCTCAAAATAAAAAATAGAAAGAGCTGGGAATGTAGCTCATTGGGAAGTTTCTGAATTCATTCCTAGAATCCAAAAACAAAACCAAAAAGGCATACGGACCCCCGGACCCTGCTAAGAATGCAAAGCCATTACTCCACCCCAACTGCGGTCTTTTACTGTTTTTGTTGTTTTCTTTTGAGACAGGGTCTTACTATATAACCCAGGCTGGTCTCAAACTTGCAACAATCCTTCTACCTCAGCCTCCAGAGTGCTGGGATTACAGTCATGTGTCACCAAGCCAGGCTTTTTAATCTCTTTTTAAGGTGACAAAAATTAGTATCTCTCCTGAGGTCGAGCCACTAGCACTCTTTTCTCATACTACCATAGCTAAACATTGCTTTTAATAAAATCACCAAGCATCTACTAAGCAGCAGGCTCCCCGCTAAGTACTGAGGATCAAGCAAGTGACAAGGCAGCTCTGGCTCCTGGCCCCTTGAAGCCGGTCATTTAGAGGAGGGGGCAGGAAAACACAGCCTGCTGGCCGACTTCGTCCGTCCGTTGTTTATTTCTGCAAAGGAAGTCTTCACTGCAGCAGGGGCACAGCTGAGGCTGTTTGCCAACATGTCACCTACAGTGGCTTTCATTCTATAGCTTGGAGAGTTAAGACCACAGTGCTTTGGGTTGCAGTCACCTTTGCATTCTTCAAATTGAAGACTGCAACAATTTTGATCATGAAGATTTTACCTATCAGAACCTACCTACCACACTCAGCATTAAAACTGAGAGAAACCCAGCACTGTCACACACCTGCAATCCCAGGGCTCTGAAGAGTCTGAGGCAGGAGGATCATAAATTTGAGCACAGTCCAGGCAACTTAGCAACATGGTAAGGCTCTGTCTCAAAAAAAAATGGCACTGGGGTGAGGCACTCTATTTGCTCTTGTACCTTACTAAGGACACTGAGGTGCTAAAAAAGTGGGGTTGCTCTCACCGTAACAGCTGCCCCAGGCAGAATAATCAAGACCGAATCCTTCTGCGACATATACAGAGGAAGTGGTAACCCAGGGTCCTCCTGAGCTCTTAGAATCTATCCCAGTGACAGGGATGAGAGTGATATCCTCCCATGCCGGACACTATACCAAAGTCCAAATGACGAACACGGTTGCCTAGAATAGGATACCTGGCACAGCATGAAGTCCTAGCTAATGGTCTTAATTTAAAGTAGTAAGAAGTTGTTCTCTACCAGATAGCTGTTGGGGGCTGGGGAGATGGCTCCGTGGAATAAGTGCTTCCCTGGCAAGCACAAGGGGCTGAGTTTAACACTCAGTTTCACAAAAAAAAAAAAAAAAAAAAAAAAAAAAAAAAAAAAAAAAAAAAAAAAAAAAAAAAAAAAATAGTGTTAGACTGTCTTACTTGAGCCAGGGAGATGGCTCAGTGGAATAAGCACTTCCCTGGCAAGTGCAAGGGCCTGAGTTCAATCCCTGGCTCCGCCAAATAAATAAATAATAAAATAAAAAATAGCCAGGCGTGGTGGCACAGGCCTGTAATCCCAGCACTCAGGAGGCTGAGGCAGGAGGACTGTTGTGAATTCAAGACCAGCGTGAGCTACAAAGTGCGCGTAAGGCCAGCCTGAACTGCATACCGAGACCATGTCTCAAAAAGGCAAAAAAATAAAAATAAAAATACCAGATGGCTGTTTATTCCAGGAGTTACTTGTT
>PVKA01002658.1:5935-121737 GCA_004027165.1 Ctenomys sociabilis | reverse complement strand
AGTTAATCTTCCCTTTCCCCTTTCCTACACTTTGTATCACTTTCCCATTTGGCAAAAAAAATTCCAAAAGCCTCTTAATACACCTAAAGAAGGAACTTGGGGATGATGAGGGTTAGCTCAGTGCAAAATGTGGGCATTGTCTGTCTGCATGAAGCTCTGAATTCCAGCATTAAAAAAAAAAGCAGAGTCCACTTAGATAATGGACAATTCAACAAATTGTTGGTCATTTGCTATGTTTAAGACGATGCAACAGATGGAAATAGAAATGCATTTGATTCTATCTTCCATATTTTGGCCATGAAGCTTTGGGAAAATTTAGTTAACCTCTAGCTTCCATTTCTTCACCTTCTAAGTGGAGAGATTGGCACCCGTGGGGTTGGCATGAAGACAGGTCATGTGCACCATGCTTTGGCCAGGGCTTGGCATTCATTTATTCAACAAATATTTACTGAATGCACATTTGTGTTTGAAAGGCTTCACTGTAATCATCATGCCCTGATCATAAATTGGCTTTACTTTTCTTTTACTTCTGGTCTGGAAGGACGTGATAGCCTAGTAGGAAGAAGTAAGAAAAGCACAAAAGCAGAAAGAATTCAAACTAGAATTCTAGGTTTTCTTAGAAAAGGTACAGTGACTTGGAAATCCCTGTGAATGTGAAGGAGATCAAGAAAATATTTACAGCGGGGGAAGAAACATGGGTGGTATTTTCAGAGATGGTGAATTGGGATCCAAGATGCAAAGTATGTATGGGAAAGAATCTTGACTTCTAGTTCCAGCGGTAGCAATTGAATGTTCATCTAGACAGACCAGGGCCTTAGCTGAAAGGAGAAGAAAAAAGAAAACGAAAATCCTCCAGGCAAATGCCCCCAGAGCTTTAAGTACTTTACTTGTATTTTCTAAGAACTTCCTTTTTCTTACCAAGATAAATATAATAGTTGTTGTGTATGATCATTGTAGGTCAATACAAGGAATATATCAGATTTCATACTTTTAGGTGGTTTTCAGATGGTGGAAACTTCAGGAAATCTGGAAGTTAATAGTTAAACAAGTATATCATATCAACCAGGTTTATAGACACACTGTAATTATATAAGCAAGCTGTTGGTTCAATAATCAACGTCTAGCTAGGTCAGGGAATATTTTCCAGAACCTAGCCACAGCTGTAATTTTCATTTTTTTATAACCTGCTAACATGCCAACCTGCCATTTCCATTTCTTGATGCTTTTCTTCAGAATCATCTGAAGTCAGTTTAAGAGGAGGAAAGCTGTTCAACGTTCTTCTGAATTCTCCTTTTACTGATCAGCAGAATAAAGCTCTAGAAGGTTCATTTTATTTACTTTCTCTCTCTCTCTCTCTCTCTCTCTCTCTCTCTCTCTCTCTCTCTCTCTCTCTCTCTTTGGATTTTAGGAAAGATTCTACGGGATACTTCCTTTCTCAAGTGCCGTGCTGAATGCTAGGCAGAGAGTTCATTTATATTCTTAATTTCAGAAAAAAATAAAATTGAAGAGATAAAATATATTTAATATAATGAACAAGTTCAGTGAAACTTTCCTTTTAGTATCTTGGTTTCAAAAAATAGAGTGACATGTGGCTTTGGGGCTCACAGTGGCAGTTTCTCCTCAAATCCAGCACCTCCTGACCATCTCTCTTCTCATGGACTTCCTCCAGTTACAGGCAGGACAGTGGCTGAAGTTGGAGAAATGAATTGGTCCTGAGAGGTGCAAGCTGCAGGGCAGTTTCTGATATTCCTTGCTGCGGGGTTAGAGAGAACAGAGGCCCCAGACAGGCAGACAGGGCCCTCTGGCTCTATCATCTTGTCGAGTGGCTTGCCAACCCTTCTTAGTCTGAATGTTCTTGAAGGAGCTTCTGTTTTCACAGAGAAAGTGGGGAGAAAATGCTGATTTAATTTTGGAATTGGTTGAAGAATCAGATTGAGAGATGATTATATATTTGGGTGAAATCAGTTTTTGTCGTTCTGATTCCAAGTTCCCATCTTTCTGATGTGATCAATCTTAGTCTCAGAGAGCCAGCAGGATTAAGGAGGGGCAAGAGCCGAAGGCCTACGTGGGCTGTCAGTTAAATTTAATGATCATCATTAAAGCTCATAGTCGGGTGAGATATACAGTATTTGTCAGCTAGGGCTGCCTTGATGAAGTAGCACAAATGGAATGGCTTCAACAGCAACATTTTATTGTCTCCCAGTCCAGGAGGATTCTGAGGTACAGCAGGAAATAGGGATGGCTCCTTCTGCTGCTACAAGGAACACTGTACTCCAGGGCTCATCCCAGCTTTTGGTGACGTGCTGGCAGGCTTTGGCATTCCTTCCCACACATGGCCACCTAGTTGGTCCCTTTTGTGTTCACATTGCACTCTGTCCATGTGTCTGCATCGATGTTTCCCTTCATATAAAGAAACCACTCTCACCTCAACTAGGGTTTGTCCTATCCCAGTATGACATCATGCCAATTAATTATTATGCAACCAACCTTTTCTCCAGTTAGGTCACATTCTGAGGTGCTGGCGTTTGGGACTTCAACACGTTAATTGTAGGGGGCATAGTTCAATCCACAACATGACAAATGGACAGTAAACTAACGCTACTCTGGGGTGAGGGGCAATGCAGCTAGGATCTGGTGGGAGATGCAGGCAGGAGGCTGAGGAAGATGAAGCTCATCACTCAGCCTGTGAGGATGAGGAAGACAGTGAGTGGAGTAGGCTATGGTGTAATAGACTTGAAGTGCAGAGCCGGGAGAACAAGGAAGTAAAACAAGAGATGGTTATCTGGTCCTTGACCTGCTTTCTCTTCTGTGTTTTTGTCATTGGTGACAGGCTTTATGATTCTAAACTGGAATGACTTAAATTGGAGAACACACCCGTATCACACATGATGGTGCTATTGTATTGATTTCTGACATTTCATGTTAAGGAGACTTACAGAGTGGTCTCCATGTTTGGGATGGCAACTTGGAGGTACAGAGACAGGGCCAGGGCTTGGTGGTTAGAGGGAGAGGGCATCTGTCCCGGTGTAACAAATGATCCCAGTCCTAATGGAACAAAGCTTAGGAGGGAGTGTCAGAAGCAAGAATCCATAGCCACGCAAAGCTTATTTTTAGCGAGGCCTGTAACTCTTAAAAAGAAAGTACGACCGAAGTGTTAGCAAGCTATATTGATCATTAACTAAAGGCTATCCAGTGGCGTGTGTTCTTACTCACACTAGCAGGCAGCTTTATTTTCTTATTGTGAGCTGCGTATTGATAGCATAAAATGATGTAGAAAAATACCAGAAGCCACATCAGTGAGGGCGGACAGTAGGGAAAGAGTCAGGCATGCTCACCATGGAGCCCGGGGTAAAGTCAGTGGGAAGGCATTTTTGCAGTTTAGAACAGTTGTCCAGCGTCCATCAGATTGTCCTGCCAGAGAGCTGATGGCAGCAAGCTTCAAATGTGGGGCCAGATGGGCAGCCGAAAGAAAGTCACAGGAAGGAGAAGCCAGGGCCCGAGCGTCCCTTGGAGGTGGGGGATGGTTGTGGGACAGGTGATACAAATAACAAAAGAACAGGTGGGCAGTAGATGCTAGGCAGAAAGTCAAGAGTGAGA
Organism: Ctenomys sociabilis; assembly: GCA_004027165.1. Lineage (NCBI taxonomy): Eukaryota > Metazoa > Chordata > Mammalia > Rodentia > Ctenomyidae > Ctenomys > Ctenomys sociabilis. The sequence goes on along the minus strand of PVKA01002658.1, from coordinate 118,140 downwards.
TGAGTCAACATGAAAGAGGAAGAAAGAAAGAATAAATAGAGAGGTCAGATGGAAAACAGGAATTGGAGGGTGAAAGGCTCTAAGAAACCAGGCTGAATAACCCCGCCCATAGTATAAGTTTTTATTGCACAGTCTTGCCTAAAAGAAATGTGTATCCTCCTCCACTGTCTCATCCCTAATAGCAGATTATTCACCTAGTTGTTGTGTGAAGATGTACTTAAAAGAACCCTGGGGAGCTGGAGTGCAGAGGGGAACATAGGAAAAGAGCAAAGGAAACTAGTTTGGGGCTTGTTCAAAGTGCGCTCAGACTTACCTTTCCTGCAGAGCACCTGCAAGTAGCCATCAGAGTGGGAGACAAGGAGGGACAGGAGGGCAGGCAGGATGGAATAGGCCGCATGTCGGGCCCTGGGTTCACATCATACTCTAATGTTTTCTTTCAGGTTAGGCATTGCACACAGTCTAAGAAAAAGCAGCCCCAGTCTTGGACATCTAAGTCTAAGGTATAGCTGGGCAAAAAACATAAATTCTAGACAAAGGGTTCTGTTGTAGAAATTCTGTTCCAAAAATGTATGAGGCAGGCTGGGGAAATAGCTCAGTGGTCTGAGTGCCTGCCCAGCAAGCACAAGGATAGGGTTCAATCCTAGCACATGCTGGCCAGTGCACACCTGTAGTCCCAACACTGAGATAGGAGGCTGAGATAGGAGAATCACCATGAGTCTGAGCTGCATAGTGAGACCCTGTGCCAAATAAATAAATAAAAGATAAAAATAAATAAAAGTGTATCAGGGAGATCTAGCGAGATATAGGAACTGTACACTTTTTGTGCCTTTTGCATGTCATTTTTGTTAATGGAAACTATTATAGCGATTTTTTTTTTTTTTTTTTTTTTTTTTTTTTTGCAGAACCAGGGATTGAACTCAGCCCCTTGCACTTGCCAGGAAAGTGCTTATTCCACTGAGCCATCTCCTTGGTCCCTCATATAGCAACTTTTGAGTGCCTACTGGGTGCAAAATGTTGTTATATGCACTTCACTTGTTTACTAAGCTTTTAGAGCTTTGATAGATTTAACTCTCATAAAATCCTGAGGGATAGAGGAGTGTATTCCCATTTTACAAAGGAGGAAACTGGAACTCCAGTGGGTGGTGTGTCATGGATCACAGAGTTAGTGAAGAGAGAGATGGGATTTGAATCTAGTTCATTTATGTTCTTGTTATTGTTGTGTTGTTTTGTTTTCTGGGGTGCAGGGGATCAAAGCCAGCGCCTTGCATGCTAAGCAGTGGCTCTAACACCGAGCCACATTCCCAACTCTGGGCTCAAGCCCCAAATTCTAAAATTTCTGCGTTCTTCTGTGCCATCAGTATGTGATGTACTGAACAATACAAACATTCTTATTGTACAGTAGAAAGGGGATAGCTCAGTCAGGAGATTCTCATCTCAGATAATAGGTAATAGAGAGAGGGCCAGTTAACTTAATGAAAAAGTGCTCAGGCTGGCAAATACGACTCTGTCTGGAATGTGGTTACAGATGAGTCCATGTATTTGTCTATTTGTTTGTGTTATGCTTTACCTCAAGTGAAAGTCATTATCAGGGAGGATTTCATGGGATCCAATGTCACAAGGGGGCGGCTGGGTGACGTGTTTCATGACGTCCTCCTTGCTCTGTCTCATGCAGACTTCATTCTGCTGTTGTCTTGGTCTTCTGTGGTCATCCTTCACTCACTTGCTATGGCACGTGAAGATGCAAAGAACCACCAGCTGTGCATCTGTGCAACTTTAGAACTCTGGTACCCTCCATTCTTTCTTTTTTAAATGTATTTAGTACAGGATCTATAGCGTCTTACTACACAGATCAGACATGTTGTGATCCTCCTGTTTACAGCCTCCCAAGTGCTGAGATCACAGGCATATGCCACCACACCCAGGCTCAATCACTGTCTCAGCGGGCCCCAGGAGCAGGGCTGGCAGGGCAGGCCAGTGGGTGCAACTCCTGGGCCCTGCCCCTGCCTAAGCAAGCACTTTAATCCACTGAGCTATTTGGCCAGCCCTTATCCATGTTCTAAACAACAACCCACTTAGTGAGGCTGAAGAACCAGGACATCCCGGTGAGGGGACATAGGTGGGACAGACAAAGTGACCAACACAGAAGGCTCACTAGAATGAAATACGCAACAGACATAAAAAGAAAAACTAGCCAGTCAGACTTGTACCAGGCTTTGGCAGTGCTGTAACCTGGAATGTTCTACTTCTTTCTTCAAATAATAACTCTATAAACTTGCATCAATTAATAATAAAGTCTTTGGTTATAAAGGAGATGCATCTCCTAGGATTTACTCATGTTCTCTGTGAGTGGAAGAGGCTGAGATCCTGTCCAGTGTCATGTTTTTCTGTTGCTGGTTGCCTTTGGAAAGAGGCCACAACAGTCAGAGAGAGAGAGAGAGAGAGAGAGAGAGAGAGAGAGAGAGAGAGAGCAGTAATACCATCTGGTGAACAAACCAAGACAAATGTAGCTGAGGAATGAACCAAGCAGAGAAAATGTGCTGGTGCTCTCTACTGGTTAAGTGTCTCTACTGGTTAAGTGACAAATGCAGAGTTGATTGGAGATGGGACCATTGCCTGAGTGTGTGTAATACAAATGTGCTGGGGAATAGATCCCTGGTTAAATGTAAAGTCAACACTTGGGATTCATGGACTGTTACATCTATCAGGGACATTGTAGAACTGCTGGGGTGACTTCTTTACTGTAGAGGAAACAAGCCTCAGAACAATTAACTAGAGATGCCAAAGTAGCAGCAAGTGAAATGCACAAGATAGAGCTCTCTATGCTCATACCTGGGCTGTTGGTAGCTTCTTAAGTTGATCTTGATATTAAGTCAGACTCAGATTCTCTAGAGAGCTATTAGGTGCCTCCTCTAAAGACCGAAGCCAGCCCTTGAGGCTTCCAGGTAAATAGTGATCTAGAGCATGAGGCCTAGTAGGAATCGGGATCTCTCTGTATTCAGTCACTGATCATCAGATGATAGAGTGAATCAATCAGGCATGTGGCCATTTGTCTCCTAAGACATTTAATAGCTGCTTCACCATGTGGTTTACTGCTAGGTACTGAGAAGCATGCAGAGAGATGACACCTAACTTTGCCGATCTCGAATTCTAACAGCAGATAGATGTGTCTACTGAGACTTGTGATTTGTGGTGGCTCAAAGGAAAAGTGATTAATATCTAGATCTTGAGAGGTGAATGGGAAAGTTTGAGGTTTGGGAGTGAATGAGCTTTGGTGTGTTGAGCAGTGGGAAACATAGGAACTCAGGAAATCCTCAAGGTCTGCAGTTAGAATCGAGGGGTCCTCTGGTACAGCAGGGATGAGGTAGGAGGAATAGCAGGAGCTGAGGGAGGGAAGCTCTTGCCATTCAGGAGGCTTTTGTGGCCACAGCTACAGGACAAAGTAGTACTGAGGGAGGCATTCTTGCAGTAGGCAGAGCAACATTGTTTTCTATTTTCCATTTCACTGTGCATCTACATCCCTTAGCAACAAGTTTTTGTTAATATTCTGAGCTTGGGATGGACTAGGAAGCCAAATTGGCTTTGAAGAGCTTTCTTTTGGCAAGTCAACATGTAACTTTATCGTAAAAACAAAAACAAAAAAGGGACACCAAGCCTTTAGAGGGACAGGAGTCTGCACGGGTTGATGCGTATTGAACGTCATTTTCCCGAACTACCATTTGATGACTCAACACATAATGACACTGTGCTGGCGGCTCACCAACTCACACTCAGCACTGGTCAGCAGGCCGTGCCTTGAGGTCTGATTAGTTGGTTTCCGTGTATATGGCTATGGCTCCCACCCACCTTTCTTTTCTTTCTTTCTTTCTTTCTTTCTTTCTTTCTTTCTTTCTTTCTTTCTTTCTTTCTTTCTTTCTTTCTTTCTTTCTTTCTTTCTTTCTTTCAAACTAACTTGATGCTCCAGCTTGCCAAGGACTGGAGAGCTTTTTCGGCTCCCCCTGTCTGCCTGCTCTGTGAAGTAATCATGTTTATGTTGTCACACTTGAGTGTCTGCCATGCAGAGGTTTTCCAGAGCAGAAACTCAGCCTCTGTTCTAGAGCTAGAGACCCTGAGGACCTTCGGAAATGAGCTTCACACTCACAGAGAAGAGAGCACTCCAGTCCTTACAGAAGTTTGGGAGGAAGCACCCCAAGGGTTCATGGAAGGCAAAACCCAACCCAAGGTAGCATCTTCCCAATGTCTTATGCAGTGAATATTATTTCTGTCTTTATTTTCTCCCACTGAAAATTCTCAAAATATGTATCTGGTGCTTACTTAGCAACAATCTTAGCAACACATCAGAGAAAAACAAATTAACTAGTTATCTATCTGTATTTTAAGCTAGATCTGTGATCTTACAACATCTATCCTTGTCAGTCCTGGGCTTCCTCCCTGTGACTGGCTGGGCACTCCATTCTCTGCTTGCAGAGAAGTGCTTTGTCTGACGAGGAGGATACACGGAGCTTAGAACATTTGGAGACTACAGAGACTGGGAGCATGAAGTGAGCTAGCTGGCTGGAGGCCAATGCATGAAGTTCTGCAAATATCTTCCTCCCGTTTCAGTTGGGCTCAAGGAAGTCATCCCAACTTCTGTTTGTTTTGAGTAGAATTTGAAAGAAATTTGCTACTGCAATCGTACTTTAATAGTAACCTGAATGTATACATCAGAAATTTGTATTCCAAATGCACTGATCCATTTTTTCTCTACTGAGACTCAAAGATAAGCAATAGAGGTGCTAGAAGAGTGGCTGTTGTACATGTGGCCGAGAGAGGCTGTGAAGGCTGCAAGGAAAGGGTGCCACTGCTTTTGGAGTTGGTTTACACCTGATAGTTCTAATAGTTAAAAAATAATAATCAGATGTATTTCAACAATTTCAAATTGATTTTAAAGAAAAAAAAATGGTTGCACTGCCAGCACATTACATTGTTAGCTGCAAACAACACTTAAAAGAAATGAACAGCTGTCAGATTTCTCTGTCATCTCTAGAGATACAACTTTGGAAAGAGAACAAGTTTGCAAATTAACAGATCTCATCTAAATTCTATCTTTTTTCCTGGAGCTTCCGCTGCTCTATTCAGGCCTCCTTCAAGTACATAGTCCTTTGATTCCTTGCTCCAAAGGGTTCTTCTCCTTCTTCTTCTTCCTCATCTTCCTCTCTTCCCTTTCCCCTTCCTCCTGCCTCTGATCCTTTTTCCTTCTTCATGAAACTGGGACTTGTCATGTATGTATCATGGTCAGGCCTTACACTTGGTATGTTGACTAGACTGTCCTCAAACTCACAGTCCTCTTGCCTCAGTCTTCCAAGGGCTGAGATTAAAGGCATGTGCCACCATGCCTGGCAAGCCTTTTGCTTGTACCTCACCCCCTGCACTATAACGTATGCTAATGGTCAGGCAATGTTAGAGCAAGAATTAATGTGTAAATGCTATTTCATGATAGTGATTCTACATTAATTATTTGCATGTGTTTTAGTGAAATGTGACTGGGGGATTTTGCTTTGGTTATTTATATGTTGAAAATGACTTTTAAGAAACTAATTTCTATGTTGTGCACTGTGCTTTGTCCTTTAAACTCAGCTTCATCGTTCACACATAGCAGGTGGTCAAGAAATAGCTTGATAATAATCTAGGATTAGTCTTACACAAACAATCACAGTGGGTAATGGTGTGTTTGCTGAATTCAGTTTGTGTCCCTGGACTTTCTTCTCACTTCTTAAGAGAACATCTTGTCACACCTGCAGAATCCTTATGCCTCTTTTTATGTCTATTTTTGATTGTGATAGATACATATAACCTAGAACTCACCATTTGAATAATGCTAAAGAATATAATTCAATGGCTTTTTACAAAGAGATGCAAGCCATACAGCACTGTCTCATTCCAAACTCTTTTCATTGCTCCAGAAGGAAATTCTATGCCTCTTAAGCAGTTATTCCTGACATCTCTTCTCCCAATGCCTTGAAACCATTAATCTGCTTCCTGTCTCTACAGATTTATGTGTTCTGTGTATTTCTTATGAATGGAATCACAACTTGTAGCTTTCTTTGGCCTGCCTTCTTTTACTCAGCAAAACATGTTCAAAGTTCCCATATACTGCAGCGTGAATCAGTGTACTATTCCTTTCCATGGCCGGATCATATTCTATTGCATTGATAAACCACATTTCTTCTTATATTTCCTATTCATATCTAACATCTAGACAGTTCTGAAAGGCTAACTCATAAATCCTTGTCAGTATAGCTTGTAGAGCTTGAACTAAGAACTCATCCAGGGGAATTCACATAATTTAGGTGGATAACAGCTTTATTAAAGTAATGCATTTCTTTTTTTTAATTTTTAAATTTATTTATTTTTTTTGGCGGTACTGGGGATTGAACTCAGGCCCTTGCACTTGCCAGGGAAGCACTTATTCCACTGAACCATCTCCCCGGCCCAAGTAATGCATTTTTGATGGTGAAATTTCAAAGATGGGAGAGATTTCCAGTAAGGTGGGAGACTTTCTTGGTGTCACCAAATTATCTATTTATGACTGTCTCGATTATTGTGAAGCTAAATCAGCAACTGTGAGAATGGACATCCCTAAAGTGAGCAGGCTCGCAAGCAGATTCTCAACCTTGGTGTAGTTGCTGGCTGACTTTGTGGCCAGCATTTCTCTACGGCCAGTGCTTCTGACTGTTACTTTGGTTGCTTTGCGTTTAGCTTTGTGTCAGGCCCTCTCCTAGGCTCATTTACATGCATTCTCTCTTTTGGTTTTCACAAAATTATATGAAACATGTATAGCTTTATCCATGTTTTATAGTTAAGGAGTCCATAACTAGGGGCTGTGGAAGACTAAGTATCCTACCTGAGGTTTTGCTTCTAGTAAATTGTAAAGGAAAGACTCAAATGCAAGTCTTCACAGTAGTCTGATCTTATAACTGCTACATGGAAGCAGTCGGCCAACTCTGGCTTCCTGTGTGTTTTTATACAGTGTGAAAGGTAAGATAGTTGGTAAAACTTTTCAATGCTTTCATCAAATTGAAAGGCGAACATTTCATGCAAAATTATATAATGTTGCTGTTGAAGTGTCTATAAATAAAGTTTCATCAGGACGCCACACTCATGTGTGACCTGGTGTCCACACTGTGTCATACTGCAGTGGTGGAGATGAATTATTGGAGTTCTGTGGCCCACAGATCCCCAGCTTTACTAACTGACCACTTTCTTACAGGACCACTTTGTTTATTGTCATCTGTAAGATACAGACAGGAAAATAAATAATTGTTTAAGTCCCTTTTAACTTTGATGCTTCAAGAGTTGCTGAGAAGTCGTTTTGATCTGTTTTCCTGTGAGATCTTCTGCTCTTTCTGCCCTTCCTTTCCCTTAACAATTGAGTTTGCCTCATAGCTATGAACTGAAATAGCCATCACACCCTTAGCCGCAGTCTGGGACTGGGCTCATGAGATCGGTGCCTTGTCTTCCTGTCTCCCATGGTGTCTGTCCTGTTATTAATCCATCTATTTGGAATAATCACGCTACAGCTCTCAGGAGGTGGTAAGAATGGTTTAGAGATGATAAAGCTGATGTTCTGGTTATTGGCTATTTTTCTGAAGTAAGAGTTGAAGTTTAGGGGGATCGAGTTGTGTCTCCAGGATGTATCTGTTAGTATGCCATGGCGCAGTAAGTCAGTCTGTCTTCTGATCCTGTGAGTGCCACCTGTCCTGGTCAGAGTTGTCTTTGTACTCTTGCAGCTACCTTCCTTCCCTCTGCTCCACCCTCCTCATCTATGTATTCACTCTTTTGATTTCTTGTCCTCTTTTTCTAATCATCTTTTCTTCTTGTGTTAAATTTGGATCCTGAGAATAGCATTCCCTCTGTTTGGCACTCCTGGTTAAAATAGCTCCTTTAGCTTCCAAAAATAGCAGTATTTGTTGAGCCATGATGCTCACCCACCAGACATGGTGCTCAATCCTGACTAAGCATTGTCTCATTTGGATCTTATAATAACTTTGAGGTAGTTAGGATTTTTAACACTTGCTAAAGGGGAGGCGCTAAGGTTTGCAAAGGATTGACATGCACTCAAGGCCAATAGAGTTAGGAGGAGCTTCATCGAGATTTGATCTTCTGTAGTTGTTAATTTTGGAAGATTACTTATGATATATCACAGCATGGATTTACTTAGGTTTGTCTTGTTTGGGTTTGCCTCACAAGCCATACTGGTTTGGATTATGTGTGTGTACAGAGGTGTGTGTGTGTGAGTGTATGCATGTGTGTGTCTGTGAAATTTTCTTTTCAAATTTGAAAAAATTGTCAGCTGTTGTTTCTCTGAGTACATTTTCAGTCCCAGTCTATTTCTTCTTTTCTTTGACACAAACACTACTTTTTTTTAAAGGTCAGACACTTCCCTGAGAAGACATATATATATATATATATATATATATATATATATATATATATATATATATATATATATATATATATATATGTCTTGTTTTGAATTTTGCGTAATTTTTATTGACGTGTCTTCAGGTTTACTTAATTCTTTCCTTTGTGTCTCCATTCCATTTTAGAGACCATCCAGTGACTTTCTCAAAAGCTTGGTTGTATTTTGTTGTTCTAAATTCCTGTCTAAAACATGCACTCCCTCCTGAGATCAGTCAGATTTGTCATCTGCTTCAGTCTTCCTTGGTTGCTCATCAAATCATTTTTAGGATGATTGCTTTAAAATCTTTGTCAAGTAATTCTGACTTCTGATCCCCTCCATGTTGAGTGTCTTTTTCCACCCAGTGTGAGATGCTCTTGATTCTTGGTATCATTATTGACTTCTGTTTGAAGCCTGGGTGCCATAAGACTCAGGTTCTTATTTGATCCTTCTATTTTGAAGGTCACCTCTGATGCATCCTGCTAGGTAAAAGGAGGTACCGCCTTGTTACTACCAAGTGAGGATGAAAGGAAAGGGTCTCTGTTGACACCTGGAGGGCTGATCCCATAACTGCTGGGTGGAAGAGGTGCAGACTCCATTCGAGGCCTTCACTGCATGGTTGGGAGAGAAAAGGAACTTAGCCATCATCCTACAGCTGGCTTCCACGGTTGCTGTAAAGTGAGTGGCTCACGGTGGTGAAAATCTTCACTCTTTGTTAGGCTTTGGCTAACACTATCCTGGTGCGAGGAGAAAGTGACTTTCTTTTTGATATTTCTTGTGATATCTGTGAACTACCTCTACATAGTAGAAATCCATTTTTAGAATATAGTACTTTTGTCTTTCTTTCTTTTTCATTTATGTATTTGGTACAGGGTCTCATTACACAGCTTGGATTTGTAGTAATCCTCCTGTATTCAGCCTCCCCAGTGCTGGGATTACAGCGTGCGCTACCATGCCCAGACTCAGTTGCCAGCTCAGGGTGCCCCGGGGGTGGAGTGTGCAGCATGTGGGACTGGGGATCAAACCCTGGTCTCTGTGCTTTGCCAAAGCACATCCTTAGTCCACTGAGCTATCTCACTGGCCCTAGTGCTCTTGTTTTCCTATCCATTTGATGATTTCATATATTACTTGTCTGTCTTCCAGGTGTGAAGTATTCCAAGAGTGGCTCCTTTTGAGGAGGGCTGCTCCTCCAACAGTGCTCCCCAGTATCCAGACCTTTGGGCTTTGGCTCTTCCAGGGGCACTGCCAGCTCTCTCTCCCAGCATCGTCCCTCTTCTTAAAGACTTCTTTCTTGGTTCTCATCATCCTCTCTATCCTCTTTATATCCTCTTCCTGAAGGTCTCACTCTTTCTAGAGACACTTTTTTCTATACCTGTGCCATCACTGGGGGTTTAGCATCTACAACATAAATGCATTGGCTTGTATTTGCTGCTTCTTTGTAGTCTAGCGCTCTGCCCAGCGTCCCTGTCTCTTACAGCCCTGTTTCGTGGCCTGGTGGGTATTCCCTCCTCTGCTTCCTTTCGCCCTTGTGTCTTTCAGCACGTCTCACCTATGGGCACATTTAGGGTGGAAAGTACAAATGCAATCTGGTGCTGCTCCTCATAAGCTCTGTGGCTTTGAGCTACTGACTTAGACTTCACCAAATCTCAGTGTGTCCTCTATGAAATGGGGATGGTGATAATGAAGATGAAAGAGGCTTGATTCAGGGATGAAATCAGGTAAAGGGCTTCTAATACATGAAAGCTCCTGACACTTACTGAAGAGTTAATGAAGTAACTGTCATTGTTGGGTTTCTATTAATGTCAAACTGTATTTTCTGTGCCATTGCTTGGCCCTACCTAAACCCAAGAATTCCCTGTTTGCGTCCCTGCCTCTTTCTAGACAGACCATCTAGCTAGTGCTCAGCTCACTTCCCACTCCCTAACCTGCATTCTTTGCTCTAGTCGGTTTCTCAATTTGATTTCATACAAATATATGATAACTTTTTTGTAGTTTGTGCCTCTTTTCAGAATGACCTTTGTGCTCTCCTTTCCTTCAAATTCTGTGCTTGAATTCAGCAAAATCATCCACCTACAATATTTAAATGACAGTGGAATACCCATCGTGGACAAAACTCGACAGAAAAAGTAGATACAAATGAAGAACCATTTTGTATGTGTATGTACAAAATAGGATAGACATACAGCTACTTTCTCTTAATTCAGTGAGAAGAAAGGCCTGTACTAATAAGGTTTGGACAGGATATCATGTCTGCATCTTATACTATGAATAGCCACTGTGAAGACAACAATATGCAATGTATTAATTATTGGAACTGCTGTACTGATCGGTTTTGAAACTGTCTCATTGCTATTTGTTTCTCAGTAAAACTAACACAACAAAACCCAAATTCTGTGCTTGGATCAGGCCTCAGCTCAGGTGCTATGCTGCTCTGGGACCCTCCTGTCCTCTCCTGATCTTCTCCTTTTTGAACCCCCTCTGGCTTTGGAGTAACAAAGTCACTGACTGGCAATAAGTGTGCTGGCAGAGGGGATGTTCTTCCTTCTTCCTGGACAAGTGAAGTGGCTTTAGGGAAGCCAGGCAAGCCGTCTGTGGCAGTACCAGATGCTGCCTTCTCTGAGGCCTGTAAATATTCTCTGAATTATGTGCATTTTTTAATGTTATTCACCACTGACTTGGCCGCAGTCAGAGTGCTCATTCCTGTGAGGCTGATTGTTACAAGGGAAAGCCTGGCAAGGACCAGCTTTGTACACTTGCTCTTGGCAGCGAGTGCCTTTTTAAAGTTCGTAAACAGCCTACATGACCACCAAGAGATGAATGGATAAAGAAAGTGAAATACATGCATGACAGAATACAACTCAGCTCTAAAGAAGCCTGATTTGTGAGTTTTGTAGCATTTTAAGACCAAAATGCTAAGTGAACGGCATAGACAAGACACGGAAAGTTAAATGTCACCCATTTTCCCAAAATGTAATGGAAAACTCACGATGTAAATAGTTAAAAAGCAACATAAAAGTGACATGAGGCTGGGGCTGGTGGTGCACACCTCTGATGGGAAGCTTAGGAGGGTTACTGTGTTTGAGGTCAGGTTGGGCTACAAAGTGAGTTCAGGGCCAGCCCAAATTGCATAGTGAGACCCTGTCTCAAAATGTCAAAAGAATTAAAAACTTAAAAAAAGATAGATAATAAAAAAGAAGGAAGAGGATGGCTTTGTGGAGCTAGGAAGGGGTCCTGAAGATGAGGAGAGGTGGGAGAAGAGGGTTGGGGAATGGAATTAAAAAAACGAGTAAGAGGCCATGGGTATACACACCAGTTCCCCAAGATGAGTGTAGTTGTCATGCACTGTGGACACACCCTAATAAAAATAAACCCTCATGCCAGCCCTGGGAGAACTTATTATCCCAGGCACCTGCAGCTGGAGTGAAGGGGAGGAAGAGGAGAGGTCTTGCCGCGCTCCATGCTGAGGGAAGCATCGTAACCATCATGTGTACTGCAACAGCACAGCCGAAGCACCAATTAATTCAAGGGTTGGCTTCACAAGCCTTGCCATGGCAGTGACTTCTGAACACATGCACAGGAGCTCCGCAGCAAGGGACACACACTTTAGTTGAAACAAAGAGCCCGAGGAACGCAGGGGAGCTGTGTGTGCATCCTGTTACAGTACATAAGTTCTTTGGAAGCCTGGGGTGTGTCGGGGCTGTGTGGTCCTTAGGGTGTCAGAGGAGGAGAGGTGATAGAGGGAAGGACCAAAATCCAGATTTATCTTAAAAACTGTCTCAGTTGCTCTTCTCTCATTGCTGGGACAAATACCCGACACTCAAAATGAAGAAAAGAAAGGTTTTTTTTTTAACTCACATTACTGGAGGTTTCAGTCCATACTCAGCTGGCTCCAAGGCAGAGTGGCACATGGCAGAAAGCAGCCTTTTAGGGCAGCAGCAAAGAGCAGTGAGAAAAATGGAGGGGTAGCGGCAACAATGGCTGCAGAGAGCAAGTTCATCTCTCTCTCTCTTACGTTACATTCAGGCTCTCCACCCCGGGCTGCGTGTAGCACTCACACCCATAATCCCAGCAATACTCAGACTCATAATCCCAGGCTTGGAGATCATGAATTAATCACAAACTGTAGAACTGTACCTCAATGACTGCATGAGCCTTTGGTAGGGATAAATGCCCACAAATCATAACAAAAACCTAAAAAGGCCATCGTCTTCAAATACCCTATTGTACTTCAGTATAAAAGGCATGGAGGGAGCTGGTCCTAGTTTCGGGTAGTCTAAATCTCTAAGTTTTTTTCTGTACCACTGCACTACAATTTGGCTACACTCTGTTTCTTTTATTCCCCTCCTCTCTTTCTGCGGTTTGCTGTATGATATGTACTGTGGATAGGGAGGGTGAACAGGGTCATGACATTTCCTCCCTGCTTGCATCACTTGGAACTGATTCTGATGTTGCAGTGGCTGCCCTGGGCCCATACTTGAGCTGTAGAGGATGCTGAAAATATAAACATCCAGCCCTATTAGCTTCTGCAGTTGAGGCGTAGGCTCTGCCTCAAAAAGTTGAGGATCTTTCCAAACATAGAAGAGGATCAAGATGTCAAATGCACAACAAACACCCACTTTAGTCCCATGGCTGTCTGTGTATGCATGCCGTTGACTTTCTTCACTGGAGCATCATGGGAAATCCAGAGTTCTTTGCCCTAGGAGAGGATTTTACCAAGTCTCTGAGATAGAGGAAAGAAGCCCAACTGAGAAGTTGAGCAGCAGAGAGAAAACTCTTGAGTCTTAGGTTACTTACTGACCTCAAAAGCAAAGGGGCTGGCTCAGCCTTAGCGAGGGCTGTCAGCGAGCTAATTCTGGCGCATGAAACAAAGTGAAAATTCAAATGTGGGCAGCCTTTCCTTGATTTGTGAGAGATGTTTGGAAATTATAGGTGACACCACAGACAAATGTTTATTTTGTCCGTCTTAAAACCTTGTTAAAGTAGAACAAGTATTCTTTCCTTGTTTTGCAGGTGGGAAAACTACTGTCTGTTGAAATGAAGTGTTTTGTTTTGGAGTTGCATAACTGCCAAGTGATAAACCCAAGGCAAGGGACCAATCTCTCCATTTGTCTCTTGGTATTCTCACTATACCTTGGGTATTTCCCTGCAAGAATTCCCTTTCCTCTGCATATAATAAAAGCATTGTGTTTGAAGCTTGTGCCATAAAACGTATTTTTTAAAGGGTCCTACTTTTATGCTGAATATTTGGGTTAGCAGGACATAGACACTGGTTTTACTTCCCATGGATGATTATTTATATAAACAATATGGTGAATTTCTATGCTCTGTCTTAGAAAAATAAATGCTGTGAAGGTCTTTTTTCCTTATTTTGAGGTATGTATCCTTTCAGCTTCAATTCAGATTTCTCAGTTTTAGATCTTATCCATATTTATTTCAAGTCCTTAACATGTGTGTCCCCTTACATCAGGAATCATAGAGATGCACACACACACACACACACACACACACACACACACACACACACACACACACACAGAGTTAAAGAGTTTAGGCCACAATAAGTATATGTATATTTTTTACCCTGCAACAAAGGTATTTTGGGTATGTGGCATGTTGACTTGCCAGCTGCTGCCTACTTCAGTGTGAGAGTGGCTCTCATTGCTTCAGTGTCTCCTGGTGATTAACAGAAATGAAGGTGTGGGAAGGGTGCAGCGATTGCTTGGCCTAAGAATACCAAGTTTCTAGGATCAAGCCAATAACTGACGCTTTGTCGTTCGGTGATGCACTCTAGCATTCTCCCAGGAAATGCGAACAAGGTCCAAGGAGGAAGTCTGGATTTATGTTGATTAACACAGTTGAGTGAGATCCAGGCAGCCTGAAGGAGACCAAGGGCAGAGAGATTGAATAGCTGGATGAAGAATTGTGTTCTGGGGGGCCAAAGCAGGGCAAAGAGCTATGGCTGGGCTCACTCCTCTTCTGTACCTCAGTTTCTCCACCAGCGATTATAGCTAACTCCCTATGTGCTGCATTCTTTTGTATTATTAGCCCCTTATTTTGTCACCACCAACCTACCAGGCACTTGTTTCTCCCCTGTTAGAGGGGAGTAAATCAAAGTTGAGGGAGATTGAGCAATTTAGTTTGGGGTCCTGGAGCTAGTTAGTGGCAGAGTGGGGAGGCAGGCTTCTATTGGGGTGCTCCAGAGACACGCTGATTATTGCTTTTTTGCATTGTTTTAGTGCTCTGCACGGACACCGGCACACCTGTGACTGCCTCTTCCACCCTTTTGCAGTTTCTGTGTTTTGAGCTTGTGGTGGAATGAATGCATGCTTTGAAAACACCACAGTTAAGACTTAATCATTTTTTTCAGGTACTGATTTAGGTAATTCTATGAAATAGTGCTCAGTGTGATACTTAGAGTGGACCTGATGGTGTAGGTGATTTTATATATCTTGAAGTTTTACGGTGGTCTTTGTTTCTCTCCTGCTTGCAAAGCAGTCAGGCATATGCAAAGAGGGGCTGGGGAGCTGGACTGTGTGGACTGTGGAAGGCAGCCTCATTAAGAAAGAAAGGTATGGCAAGAGCAAGGAGATGCAGAAAAGGCCAATTAGTGTGCTGATCTAAGTTGGGGCTGCAGAGGCCTTCGGAGGCTGTGTGCTAGTGGCCGCAAGGCAGGCTGTTAATAATGACACAGCAGAAGCAGCAGGAGCTAGCGTTGTCAGTCTCCAGCAGGGAGCCCTGGCAGGGGAGCTCTGCCAAAGAGGAGGCTGCACTGAATCTAGGGAGAGACAGAACTGCCAGATTGTTGAGGTCATTTGGCAGACAGGGCTGTTTCAACCCAAAATTGAGAGGCTGCATCTGGAGTACAGCAGAGACAGCACAGAGTGACGCATAGGGCTGAGACGGAGGGACAGAACCCTGACAAACTCACCTGAATGTTGTCACAGCTAGCTCTAATTTGTCTTGCTATTTCCAATGTACAGCTCCCAGGACTTCTCAGCCACCATTAAATCAAGCAAAGGTTCAATTATCTAGCCCTGTAGGGAAATACCATAGTACTTTTTTTTCTTTTTTAAGCCAAGGTTAGCCTTCTAAGCTCTCAGGCCTAATTTAATCATGTTTTTCATGAGCCTCTTTCTGAAAGGCACTTTTATTTTTCTTGTCACATAAGTGCAGTCCAAGTTTTTATGTAGGAAATACCATCATTTTGCTGGCTGCAGTGTACAGAGAGCTTGTTAGGTATGGGGCTTCCTGTCCCCAAGCCGGGGTTGAGACGCCTCTGTTCTCACGTGGCTATCTGCCCCTCATTGCAGTCAGAGCACCTGCGGGTCCCAGCTCCTGGCTACAGTATTCTGCCCAAGCCTCCTATCCTTGTTGGCTGTATTTTCCTTCTGCCTTTTCTCCATCAGCCGTATCTCCACTCTTTTATAAAATTTTTTATTCTTTTGATACAGAGTCTTACTATGCAGCTCAGACTCATAGCGATCCTCCTGGCTCAGCCTCCTCAGTACTGGGATTGCAAGTGCATGCCACTATGCTCAGTTTTGGGGCCAGCACAGTGTGGAGCAGGCACAGCATATGGTGCCAGGGATTGAACCCAGGTCCTTGCACTTGCCAGGCAGGCATTCATTGCCACTGAGCTATCTCCCCAAGCCCAGAGCTCCACTCTTGACCCCTCGGGGTTACTTCTTTTGCTGGCCCTGGGTGACCAGAAGGCCGTTTGCTTCTGGGCAGTGAGCTGATGTTTGCAGGCCCAGATGTTCTCCAGGAGCTTCACCTCCTCGTCACTCTTGGCATCGTCGCTCAAGGAATGCGTTGCTGGAGGCGGGGGACCTTGCCTGCTCCTTGCACTCATTATTTGAAGGAAGCTTCCCTTGCCAGCTGAGCCGGGTTTGTGGTGCTAGCTGGACCTAACTGTTGGGGTCGGCTGGTGTGCCGAGGACAAGGGCAGAGGCCAGCACTTTCAAGTGACAGTCTTTGGGAGGGCCATCATTAATCCCTTGATGACAGTGGCAAAATTTATGAGTCTACTTTTTTTTTTTCTGTTAATATTATTAAGGGCATGGAGTTTAGAACTAGGCTTCTTGTGTTCAAATCCTTGCTTTTCATTTATTTTTTTCTCTCTGTTTCTGTCTCTCCCTCTGTCTCTCTCTCTCTCTCTCTCTCTCTTTCCCCAATGATAGATAGTAGGACCCTACTGAATAGGCCCTGTGAACACAACAGTAAGAGGTTCTATTTACCCTTTCACTGGAATGTAATAGATGAATGGGAACAAATCTTGCCAATGTGTGTGGAGTTTTGCTTTGAGCCAGATCACTGAGTAGGTTTCATTGTTGGACAGGGAAATGAAGTATATTTGAGACAGAAAAATCAGCAAGAGTAAGGGGCACAGAACTTGAATGGTTCTGACCATCTGAGAGCTGTACAAATTTGTAATGGTTGAAGTGACGTAGGTAGCAAGAGAACAATGGTGAGGGTAATCCGTGGCATGCTGGAGCTGGCTTTGGCCTGGCTTTTGAGAGACAGTTATGAAATAGTCAAGAATTTTGCAAGCTGACTCACAAACCATTGCTAGTTCAAAATCTGCAGCAGGTAAAAAAATTGATTATAGGAAATATTTCCACCATGGCAATCAGCAAAAGCTGTAGATCAGGACCTCCCCTCCTCCTCCTTAGAGAGTTGTTTTACCACAGTCCATTGATTGTGATACCTTATATACTACCCCATATTTATTCTTTAGGGCCCTAGTACGTGGAAGTGATGAGCAGTGGGGCAGAATGGTTAGCAAGGGAGCAACATGGCTAGATTTATAATTTAGAAATATAGGTCTGTGTTTGGAGTCTTAACCTTTAAGAAACAAGACCAAAAGCCGGGCATGGTGGCGCATGCCTGTAATCCCAGCACTCGGGAGGCTGAGGCAGGAGGATTGTTGTGAGTTCGAGACCAGCCTGAGCTACAAAGTGAGCTTAAGGCCAGCCTGAACTGCATAGTGAGACCCTGTCTCAAAAAGACAAAAAAAAAAAAAAAAAAAAAAAAACAAGACCAAAAAAAGAAGATTTGCATGTAGAGCATTTCTTGAATGTCCTTGGGACTGGCATTTGTTGGGGGTATTAAGAAGATGAGTTTGGGCAGAAGGAAGTGCTGGATGATGAAGCAACTGTAGTAAAGGTTCATTTGATTGCCATGGAAGGCTCTGGAGCCGAGACAGCCTACCAGGGAAGCCCACCCAGGAGCTGGGATGGGCTGTCCTGTGGGGAGCAAAACCATGAGCAAATGGCTTTCTTCTACTGGGGGAGGTTCCTGAGGAAGCTGCAGCAGCTGGGTGAGCAGACATATGGGGTGAAGGTGCCACTTGGTGGTGCACCCCAGCTACCAGCTGTTCAATTTGCATCTAGTTGCAATTTGAAGGTTGCATGAGGACTGAGGGAGGCGGAGGGCAGGGACACTGGCTGGGTGCAGGTAGGAGGGTTAACAGCCTTGGGGATGGAGTACGGCTGTGCACTAGTTTCCCTACTGGAGTGGTTGTCAGCTGAGGGGGCCAATGTCTGAAAACATTAAAGAGGAGTTTCATTTCTTTTTAAAAATAAAGATGGACCAGACTTCATGATATGTGTCCATAATTCCAGCACCTGGGAGTCCAAGGCAAGAGAATTGTTAAAGGCCTGCTTGAATTGATGATAGGACTCTACCTATCTACCTACCCCAAACCAAAGCAAACCAAACCACAAAAAACTCCGCAGAGATGGAAGTAGGGGAAAGCAAGCAGATAGGAAGAATGGGGAGTAACTTTACATTACCCTCCATTTTTATACAACTGTGTCTAGAGTCTGAGCCCTCAGGAAACAGTAAAAGTTGTTCAAAGAAACAGTCCTACAAGGATAGCTTTGATCCCCCAACCTGCCAGGATGGCCCTGCCCCCGGGACGTGCTGAGACAGCAATTGAGACTGGGCGTGGTGGCATGCCTGTAGTCCCAGCTTCTGGGAGGCTGTAAACAGGAGGATCACTAAGAGTCTGATCTAGTAGTGAGATCCTAAATGCCCTGTAGGCCCTTCCCTAAAATTAAAAAAAAAAAAAAAAAGAAGGATAGCTTTGAAATGGATAGTTGGTATTGGGGGTATGGTTCACATGTGTCCCACGGATAAGGCCTTGAGTTCAATCCCCAGGGGGATAAAGTGACCAAGGAAATAATCACAATTAAATTTAATTGGGAAATATCCAACACTGACTAGGGAGACTCAATTTGAGAGTGGAGGAGTGTAAGGTCAAATACGTACTTCGTTTGCTCCTGAGCATCAGCGCATTGAGTTAAAGCTCGCAGGTGAGATCTTGGTCACCTGCTTTCCTCTGACTGAAAGCCAGTGATTGCACAGTGACAGGCTAAGCTAGGTACCCTGAGATGTCCCAGTCACAAGGAGGTTGCTGGGGACCAGTGGCTCCTGGAGACCATTGGAATGGACAAGCTGGATGATGAAGGAGCCATAGCAAAGGTTCACTTGATTGAACCACAGGAACCTCAGTGCAGATTTCTGGGAGTGGACACTAATAGTGGGGAGAATGAAAGGGAACCGTACTCATTCCTGCACCAGAAACCAAGGTATAGTTGAGAGCAGTGGTCTGAAAGCCTTCCTTGGAAAAGGCCAGAGTAAGTATTTTAGCTGCGTGCAGGGCTCTGGGTCTGCATTTCAGGGATGCTGTTGGGATGTGGGAACTGACAGGTGACTGGAAGATGAATTGCAGTGTTGTGCTTTAGTGAAGCTCTGTCTGTCCAAAGGGTTATCAGGGCATCCGGGGCCCTGGGCTTTCTCAGCTCATCCCTGGGCGTCCTGGGGCCCTGGGGCTTTCTCAGCTCATCCCTGGACTAAAGTGTTAAGAAGCAAAGAACACTTCAATGATTTATCATGCTATATAATGAAAGTGTGAATATGCAGATGGAGCCTTAGTAATAAGGCTTAAGATTAAGGAGATCAAACGCTTTTGCCTTTTTAAAAATTTTGTCTCCTTTTTCTCTGAGCACTCTTGACATATAAATAATTTGAAAAAAATATATATTTGTTGTTGTTGATTGATAATAATCAATTTCCTATTATTTTCTGAAGTATAGAATAGTAGGAGTAGCCTTGGATGGTCCTTTCTATTAGCCCTTTGTAAATGTAATTTAGTTATTTTTCTCTTGGGTATAGCTCTTTTGTCATATTTTCTTCTGTTTTCCATCAACCCTAGGTCAGTTCTCAGCCTTGACCTTATATTAGAACTGCCAGGCAAGCTTGTAGATGTTACAATATGTAACATTTTGCAGAAAAATTCATCAGATCTCTGTGGAGAGGGCCGGACCTCATTGGATTTTGAAGATCCCCAGGGGCAAGCCATGTGCAGCCCAGGTTGAGACTTACTCCCTGAAGTTTAAGGAAGAAAATGATGCCTTCAACATTTCCTTTGGATGTTTAAATTAAGAGGCAAATTTATCTGTTCAGATAAGCACTTAGGATCCCAAGGTTTCTAGGATGTTTACACCACATATTTCCTAGTGACACAGTACAAATCTCCGTGTTATTTGGTAAAGGCAATAAAGAGAATATCAGGAAGCTATTGTGATGTGGCTGATATCTGTATTTCTAGCCAGAAGTGATTTTTCCATCAGCAAGTGTGGTGACAGCCTTTGAAAGTTTCCAGGTTCCAGTGATTAAGTCATTCTCCACAGAAGCCAACCTTACAGTGAATGGTCAGGACAGATGTTCTCTGTCCAGAGCGAACAGCCTGATATTGTACACATGCATTTGATGCTACATTCTTCATAAAAAGAACCTGGCTGGCCAAGCTCATGCTGATTTTTGCGTCATGTCAAGGAGGCATAGGGTAGGTAGACAGTCAATTCTAGGAACTGTTACAAGGATATATTAAAGTTAACTTGAAAATTGTGAGTCAGAACATTTTAAAAAGGCGAAAGATTTATATGCTCTGAAAAGAAACCAGAGTATAAGTCAGAACATTTTAAAGGGATCTTTGTGGCATTTTGCTCCAAATATTATCATTTTCATTTCACAAGTGGGAGTTTCTAATGTATGCCACTGGATTGCTCAAGCATTTCATAGGTTAATTTCAATGACTGAGCACCTTGTTTTCTTAAGCAAGAGTTAATCATTTTCTCCTCCTTTGCTTGGTAGAGAAAGGTACAAAAGCTGGAAGGTCAAGTCTCTCTGAGGGGGACAGATCACCTGTTGTTCCTTCTCAGGCTCCATGCTAGTAGAGAAGACGAGTTGCTTTGGAAGAAGGACAAGATTCTGTGGCTTGGTGGGACCAAGCATCTCTCCAAAATGGCTGTGACTATGGAGTTTATGCTGTGCTCTTTGAAACTATCTCTTCTAGTGTTGATTCAGTAGTTCAGGCATGCTATGGTCCCAGATGGTGACCCTGCCACCCTTGATTTCCTGAACTCTCTCTTTCGGAGGCTACTGAGCCCCCAGTATCATGGCATTATCCAAAGGCAGGAAGAGAAAGGGGCAGATCTCCCCTGGGTCACATTGTTATTGCCTTAATTAGGAAGGAAAGTCTTTCAGGAGCTCCCAGAAGATGCCTTCTCAGGCTCCAAACTTGAAGCTAAAAGATCCATCATTTGTTCATTCTCAAACCTATGTTGGCCATATGGGTCACTGTAGTTGGCCTAAGGGTTTGTAGCCTTCATTTAAAAAATCAGATTATTAACATTTTAGGCTTTTGGGGGCACATATGGTCTCTGTTAATCCCCTAAATATGTTAAGCATTCTTAGCTAAAAGGTTGTGCATTAGGCTCCAGTCTCAGCAATATTAATTAACTATGTTTTATCTGAGTCTTGTGGGGTCAGGCTTCCATTAGTGCCCACTGTGCTACCGATTTTCTGAAAATAAATGTTATTTTTATTTTTTATTTTTTTATTTTTTGTCTTTTTGAGACAGGGTCTCACTCTGCAGTTCAGGTTGGCCTTAAGCTCACTTTGTAGCTCAGGCTGGTCTCGAACTCACAGCAATCCTCCTGCCTCAGCCTCCCAAGTTCTGGGATTACAGGCCTGTGCCACCATGCCCGGCTCAATACATGTTATTTTTAAAAAGTCAAATTAAAATGACAACAGTGTTTGCCTAAGTATCTGATCTATAAAATTGTTGTAATAATTATTAAATGAAATAATCAGATAAAATAACAATCTAATCCTATGTACCACAGGACCTCAAAAATAGAAGCTACTTATGTTCTTCCCTTCTTCTTAAGTATTCTTCTATTATCCCTGAAGGATTTTTTTCACATATGCTTCTCTGATACACAGGCTTGGTTTCACACACATATGAGTAGATTGATTCAATGGTAATGAAATATTGTTTGGTAACTTTTAGTTCAGCTTTTCTCCATTGAGGGAAAGCATGGCATCTTCAATCTGTGTCTTGACCATTCATACAAAAATGTAATGCAGAGTGGAGACTAACAGATGGTGGTACAGAGGATGGCGATGAGCAAAGTATGATATATTTGTGTGTGGAAATGTATTAGAGAAGATTGTGGGTGTGTACAATTCATATGTGTTAATAATTATAATTAAAATAATTCATCAATAGATGATTTGATGAAGAAAAACCATAATATGATATTTTTGGCTTTTATAAGAATAGAAATATTATTGTCAGTGTGTTAATCTGATTAGATTAGTTAAATGTTTCACTTCCACTTGTATGTGAATGACTAGAACTCAGCATTGGGGTCATCTCAGTTGCAAGCAAGACTAGGAAAAATAGTAGGGCAAGTAGAGGTTGAGTGAGTACAACCATCCCTCCCACAATCCCACCACTTTATTAGTATTTTTTCCGAAAGAGAGAGTCAGAGAAATTGTACTCTTATCACACTTTCAGTGTCTACTTAGACATTCTACCTTATGTGAAACATTTGTTTATCCAATTTTTATTTGACAGCAACTTGTCATTCTCAAAATTTATACATCTGTGAGGTTCTTAACTATTTTACACTCATTGTCCAAATCAACATGGAGAACATGTAATTTTCAAATAGTTAAAAATGATGACTTGTAGAAATGTATACTGTACATATTTAGAGGACTTATGCCATTCATTCATGAAGGCAGAGAAACCACAGTTAAGACTTTAGGTCAGTGGTAGAATATTTGTCTAAGTGTGAGTGACTGCCTAATGTATGTACATGCATGCATGCATACACATGTGCACACACACATGCACCAGACAGCAAAACTCACTGATGAAATCTGAAGAATGAGAATTTATAAAGATAGAAGAAAGAATGTTGGCACAAGTTTAGGTGTGAAACTGGTTAACATCCTTCAGGAATATAAGACTGTGCTCCTTGAGGATCACAACAAGAAGTGTATACAACTTCAGTGAGTCTGGACCTCAATCAACTCAGAGCATCAAACAGTGCTCTAGGACAATGGTTCCCGCACTTCAGCCTTGATCTGGTTACTTTTCTCCTGGAAAAATACCCAGACCTAAAGTTAAAGGAGGAGAAGCTTCTTTTGGTTCATAATTTATAGAGGTTTCAGTTCCTAGCTGGCTGGCTCCAAGGCAGGGTGGCATATGGCCGAGGGGCATGCAGGGAAGAAACTGTTCATGTAGGCAGAGTGCAGCAAAGCAATGAAGCAGCACAGAGGCAGCAGCTTTCTTGTTGGCCCTTGTGTTGTATCCATCTTGGGGTGCATAACACACCCAGGGAAAGCCTTCCTGTCATCCACACCTAGAAGTATGCCAAGCCAATCAGTGGACTCATTCAGTGATCACTCACCATTGATCGCAGAATGACACACCTCATCCAGCATCACACACTCTAGATCCAGCTGCCTTTGAAAATCTTTGCCTATTACCACATGAGGCTTTGGTGGGATTCTAGGTATAAGCTGTAACTGGCCTGGATCAGAATTACCTACAGGACTTGTGGAAACAGATTCACTGGTTCCTGCCCCAGTCTCCTGGTCAATAGATCTATGGTGGTGGCATCTGGCATTTAGAACAGGTTTCTCAAGTTGATGTTGATACTGATGAGCCATCAGCCACATTCTGAAAGTTGGTTACTGCTGTGGTTTGGATCTGGGTTGTTCCTCAAGAACTCATATATTAAAGGGTTAATCTATCGGTTAGTGCTATTGGAAGGTGGTAGAGCTTCCAAGAGGTAGGGTCCAATGGGAGGTGTTAGCCTTTGGGGTATGATGGGAATCCACTTCTTCCTATGTCATTCTTTGCCTCCTGACTGCCAGGAGGCGAGCAGCTCCTGCCATGTGCTCCTGCTATGAGAGGCTGCCTCACCACCAGCCCACAACCAATGGGATCCATTGACCATAGACTGAAGCCTCTAAAACCAGGAGACAAAATTCTCATACTTTGAACCTCTTTGGAACAAAATAACACTTGGGGTTTCAGATATATCTTATTTTCTATTATATTAGAATCTGGTTCATGCATGCCTCTGTTTGCAGACAACTTTTGTCCAAAAGAATTTGACAAAAACACTTTATATTTTCTTTTTAGCTTTTTGAGATGGGATCTCTCTATGCAGTTCAAGCTGGCCTTGAACTCACTTTGTAGCCCAGGGTGGCATCGAACTCACTGTGATCCTCTTGCCTCAGTCTTCTGAGTGCTGCAATTGCAGGTGTGGTTTTGCAAACCACCATGCCTGGTGGTTTTGGTTTATTTAAGAGAGGGTCTCACTGATTAGTTTAGGATGGCCTAGAATCCACTATGTAGCTCAGGCTGGCCTCAAATTTATGCTACTCTTCCTATGCCACGATGGCTTGGATCACAAGCATGTGCCACCACACTTGGCAGTTATGTTTTTGTGCACAAACTTTATGTTAAATGACAAACACAACTGTGATCATCCTTCCTGCAATAGCACACAGTGGCCTTCTTTTCCAAAATCACACAGCATATTAAGCTCATTAGCTGAGGTCATTGTATAGGAAAATGGGTAATGCTTGTGTTGAGACTTAATTTTAGTGTAAGGCAACTCTGTCTTAAAACAACGACAGCAACAACAGCAACAAAAAGTCACTGATGCTAGCAATTGGCTGGAACTGACTTTCTCTGTTGTTGCAACTGTCCGATTTTGGAGCTCACTATACCTGTTCAGCTCTGCACTGTGCTCTGTGCCTTTCATCACGTGGATGTGGTGAGGGGAGGGTGAGCCTCTCATAGTCTCTCGGATGTGCTTGGCTAGGCCTGTCATCTTCTGAGCAGCCCGAGGAATCCTGGGTGATTTCTTGCCTGCATGAGTTTTTCCCACTGGCTTCTTACTGAGCCCAATTAGTTTGACCCCGTGATTCCTCTCCCATTCCTGTTCTGTCATATTCCCTTGTCCTGCATGCCAATCATCTTTGTGGTGACTTGTGGGACCTACCCTCCTTACAGGTGGGTTTTTATCAGTCTGCAAGTCCACCTCCTACACTGCTGCCCAATGGCACCACTCTTCTGCTGTAAATTGCCCTCCGCCATTTTTTTCAGCAATTAACTCCTAAGATCAAAGCCAGCTTCAAGCCACAGAGTCTCCCCCATTGGGCCCTCACATAATCTATTTTTCTGCACATGTGATTTCCCTTTTAGAACCACATGGAAATTGTGCAATCATCCTTTCTGGTGAGCTGCAGCAGCCTTTCCTGGGAGGCTTTCTTAGCAAGAGATTATATCTCAGAGAGACCTTAGACACTTTCTGTATGAAGGCTTCTTCTATTGAAAGATACAGCTTGAGCATTTACAAAATGAAGTTATCACTTCCTGTGGTGCTACTAGTACTAGTAATTTTGTGTACAAACAAGTAATATTGATGGAAAAAGGACTTAGGGCTCTGAGTACTGTTACAATATTTTCTCTGTCTTGTACAATGCCTATTGATATGTTTTATCCACACTGAGTGCTATTTATCAACCAGTCTTCAGTGCTTGGTCTATAGTAGGTGCTCCTATGAAGGAGTCCCAAATAAGATTTTCAGAGAGATTCTTCTCAGCCATAAAGCATAACTTTCACTGGGTTCTTGCTACTAGTATGATCCCTGAGTCTGTAGACCAGTGGCCTGGTCGTATCAGGGCACTTGTTAGAAGTGTCGGATCTGCAAACCCACCGTGGATGTGCCCCCTCAGAATCTGTGTCTTGACAGCAGCCCGGGAAGATCTGTGTGCCTGTCAAACTCTGAGAAGCATTACTTTCATAGTAAGGCCCAGCTACTCCCTATAACACAGTCACATTCAGATGCAGGGAGTCCCAAACATATCATAAGTCTGCCCTCACTCCTCCTCCCCCATTCCTTCTCTTCCATTCCCCCTTCTCCTCCTCCTCCTCTGTGCAAATTCACAAGACCTGACTAACACCAACTGAATCAGGTTCCCAGTGGAGTGAGCCACTACATGTTAAACAAACATCACATATGGTTCCTCTTACTATGCAGCTTTAGCAGCTACATCCCAGGGCAAATCCTAGCTCTTGAGTTATCTGTGATTCCCCAAGACTTTGGGATGAAGAGGCCCCCTCCAAACCAGGTGAGTCCTGCAGTGCTCCAGGCTCTTCTACTTGTTAGGTGTCCAATTTGCTGTTAACTGCACTGCATTCTTCTGCTGCCCTGAGTTTTCTAGCCAGGTTTCTTTCCCCCTGTTCTCAAAATGTTCCTTCACCTTTTACTGAAAAATGTACCAGGTATGTGAGTGCTGGGAACAAGAAAAATAAGTATTTCCTCACATCCATGGCCATTTCTAGTAACTCCCATTGCTTTGCCCATATTGGGCGTAGGACACCTGTATCATGTATTCATGCTGCCCCATGTTTGGTTTCTCAGTGCCCATTCTCCTCATACCTGGTGTGTGACCTCTGTGCCTGCTTCTCCACCAAAGCTTTTCTTGCCAAGGTCACCAGGGACTTCCATATTTCCAACCCACTGACCTTTTAGAGGACTTTAACATAGACCTCTTAGAGGTTGGCAGCCATATAAAAGTCGTGGATTGGGTCTGACCTGCCTTTGCCGGTGGGCAGAGTTGAGCATGAAAGTCTGTCTTTAAGCCAGGGAGAAGTTGGACTTGATTCTGCCTTTACTTGCCAACCTCTGGGGCAGGAAAGTCATTTTTTTATACTTGCATGTTTTACAGATCCAAGTTCACTATGATTTTCCTTCATGGCATTAAGTGACTTATTTTAACTCCTCATTTCTTAAAATACTGAATTCCTTCAGCTGAATTAGTTCCTACATTTTATTCTTGTGATGTTCAATCTTCTGCAGATGATTCTGACTCCTGTCCTCTTCCTTTGTTTCATAGCATGGACTTGGATTTAGAAGAGCTAATCAAGTCCTTATCCTGCCATTAATAATCTGTAATCCTAATCTTTAAAATTTGGAGGAAAGGAAATATTCAGATAGAAAGGAAACAGAAAAGGAATTGCATGCAATTCAGGGCAAGCTTCTAAAAACCAATCTTTCCTGCTGTTCTTTTCCCTTCCTTCCTTCCTTCCTTCCTTCCTTCCTTCCTTCCTTCCTTCCTTCCTTCCTTCCTTCCTTCCTTCTTTCCTTTCTTTGTCTTTCTTTCTTTCTCTTCCTTCTTCCCTCCCTCTTTCTGACCCTTTTTCTCCCTCCTCTCTCTTTTTCCTTCACCACCTCTCTTCTTTTCTCTTTCTACTTCCTTATTCCACAACTCAGCAAGTGAGAATCTCATGAGATGGTTGTGTCATCAGACAAGCACATCGCTAAACCTACAGTGAAAATAAGGGTCCACAAGGTGTGGAGAGAGTAACGAAGCCTGAGTAAGAAGGGAGTGGAGAATGGGCAGGCTCCTAATCAAAGCAACACCGCCTGGGCTGGATGTTGAGAGGTGCTCCTGGGTGCTGTATGAAGGGCAGAGGCAAAGGTGTTCAGGCACTTCAGCTATGTGAGCAGGACCCAGAGATGTGCAGTGATCTGCTACCTGTGCAGGAGCTTGGAGAGGAAGACAAGGAAATAGGCAGAGGAGGCCATGTTGGGGTAGAGATAGTCTGGGTGTCTTATCTGCAAAAGCCACCAGGATGGTGAGCTGGAGAAGTGCAGTCCTGAAAGGGGGGAGATCAGAAAGGAAGTCAGTGCTGCATTTATCTAACACTTGATAGCCTAGAGCTGCCCATAGAGAAGTTTCTGGGAATCATAGATGCTCAGAGAGGAGGTTACCATGGGCAGAAGGCACAAGGAGGGAACAGGGGAGGTGGATGGAGTCTTGGTGCAGGTGAGCTTGTGTGAAGGAAGAGCTCCTGAGAAAAATAGGAGGAAAACTTGTTTGGTGCAGGACACCCACTACCCTTTGCGATTAGCACTTGTAAGAAAGTTCTTTTTATAGTGATGCAACTGGTAGCTCAGAACCAATCTTTCCCCCTTTCAACGTGACAGCTCTTGAAGTGGTTGGAAGAAAGCTCTTGCAAATTGCTTTAATCTTTTCCTCCTGGGCTGAAGCAGGCCCCCTTAGCCCCACCTGTCTGAACATGATGTTGTTTCTAAGCACTCACCTGCAGGAGCAGCCCTGCCAGCAGCTTGTGGTCCAGAGGAACAGGAAACAATGAGGCTGGAGATGGGGTAGCTTTGTCTTTATGGCTTTATCCTTCTGCAGAGATTCCTTTCTTCCAGTTTCACTGCAGACTGTGAGTTGTTGGGTCAGTGAGCCAGAGGTGTGGAAGCTGAGCCCAGACCACTAAGTAGCCTTGCTCTGTCTGGCTACATGCTTTTCTGACTGTTTGTGGTGCCTCACAGGATTTTTTTTTTTTTTTTTTTTTTTTTTTTTTTTTTCCTGAGGAGAGCTGGTTTGAGAAAGCAAGAAAGCAGTGGATTTCAGCTTCCTCTGGAGCCATCCCTAAGGGCTCCCCAGCCAGTGAGAGCTAAGAGCATCCCAGAGGCATCATTTGCCCATTGGGGTCATCTGAGGCCTCTGATGCCTTGTCCAAATCTGACTCTGATAGATAGAGAGAGGAAGCCTTTGCTGCTGACACTGCCAGCTTACTGGTGGGTGGGGAGGAGCTTAGGACAGAAAGATTCTATTTTACTCATCAATCACACATTCCAAAAGAAAAGAGGATGAGGGGGAAGAGGAAGAAGAAGAAGAAGAAGAAGAAGAAGAAGAAGAAGAAGAAGAAGAAGAAGAAGAAGAAGAAGAAGAAGAAGAAGAAGAAAGGAGGAGGAGGAGGAGAAGGAGAAGGCAAAGGAGAAGAAGAGCAAAGAGGCAGCAGCTGTACCACATTTTATGACTTCTCCCTGCTTGGCAGCCATGGTGCTTTCCCTCACAGTGTCAATTTTCACCAGAATTTATGCATAGAAATCTGCAAGGAGGTAATTTGGGAAGGAAGGTGGAATGAGTGAGGCTTCCAGTTCACATTTGGATGCATTATAGACCCTTGGGACTGTAACACATGGCTATCACGCAGTTTTCTGACTGCTCAGCTTTCCCACTTTCTCTCCCAGCCCTGAGCTCAATGTAGGATATTCCCTAGGTGAGATCTGAACATGGCAAGCGAGCACAGAGAGCTTCTAATTCAGTCAGTAGGTTTCTCCCCAGGGAATGGACTCTTCAGCTGGTCAGCATGCCTGGGATGACTGGTGATGAAGAGGTGCGTGGTCACTCTGTGGGTTCTGGCCTATGTGGCCTCTGTCTAAAGTGTCAGGGGGACACAGTGCACTGTGGAAGTGGAAGGCAGTGTGTGGAGCTATTGCTGTGGCTATGACATGAGTACTTCCTTGGAGCAAGCGCTTAACTAGCACTCTGAGCACTTTTGGTTCAAGTACGAGTTCTGTTCTCTTTTAGTGTAATGACTGTGGGTGAAGTTCTTTGACCACTCTGAACTACAGTTTCCTCTTGTGTAAGTAGATGCCAAGGATATTTCTGGCAGGTGGGTATGACCCTGTGTGTTGAGTGTTGAGCTCATTTCTGGGCCCACATGCTCTGTTCTTCAGGAGCTCTGAGCATTGTGTAGACATCATGCATGTCCCTCATACCTTCCCCCTCCACTCTGTGAAACATGCTGTATTTCTCCTCCAAAGAACTATGGTTGTAAGACTTAAATAGCATCTCATACCTAGAGTGTTCCTAAGGATTCCTTGCCACTTGGGAAGGCACCCTGGAAAATGTACAGGTGAAACAATACGATGTCTGGGACTCACTTCAAAGAAGCCTGCAAGGAATGGCATGGGCGAAAAACTCATCATTATTTAATGGGGGGCACAGGCACAGGGGGATCATTCTGTTGTGCTCTGGGCTTGAAATTGCTTATAATGAAAGTCTAAGCAAGAAGCAAACATCTTCTGTATTCCCAGGCAAGAGGTGATCTCTCCTGCACACACTGGAAGCATCCATGTGGTGACATCCTCAGACATCTACTTCCTGTTGAGGTTGTTGACAAAGAAGTACAGCTCCATCACCAGAACACCCGAGACAGTTCTGGAATATTCCTGTGTCCTGCATCCCACCTGGGTTAGCATCTCCAGATATTTATTTGTTTATTTATTAGCAAACCATCTTTATTTAATAGTTATATTGAAGTAAATAGGGTCTTCCAGACCTAGCATGCTTGACTTCCAGTTTCTGCCCTGGTCTGTATTCCTGAGTACAATGTGAGTGTGTTGAATGGAATTTTTGGTAAGGCATGGATTTTTTTTAATCCCAAAAGGAACCAGTCATGACTTGCCTTTTATGACAGCATGCGGTGTGCTAACTGTCTGATGAATCCATGTGGTTAGGGTTGGCCGACCCTTGCACATCCTAGATGGTGAACAGAGCAGCCCCTGACTACCATTGCCCCAGCGGGTGGCTCTGAGTTCCATTCTATGCTCTGTGAGGTCCAGGGTTGGAGGCTTTATGACTAAGAAAATGATTTAAAATTTGTGACCACGTGTCAAGAAAAACTATTTTGCTTGTTATTTTACAGGGTTTAGATAATCAGTGGGAAGTAGTTTTCTGTTTTTGTCTTCATCAACTTTTATGTGTGCATTTATGTATGTGCATACATATTTTAATATATTGATTAAGAAAGAATATGGTGTAAGCAGCTTCAGATAGGTGTGAATTGTGGGGGTTTGGCAACATAATGATATCATTTTGTCAAGTGATACTGAGATGCTATGTGATTTAAATATCAATTTAAATATTTAAATATTGTGTGATTTAAAAAAATGACTTTTCCTAGCACCTTTTACTTGCAGAAGTGTTCTTCTTGGGTGGCACAGCACCTGATCACCTTGATTACTACACAAGAATGTGTGCTCCAGGCTGTGGAGATACCTCAGCTGACTGAGTCCTGCTTAGGCAAGCACAAAGACCTGGGGTTTCATCTGGATATCACTTGCATGCCATCCTGCCCCCAAGTGTGCTGAGCTGGCCACCACGGCTTGGTGTGGTGATGCATGCCTGTAATTCCAGTGCTGGGGAGGCTGAAACAGGATGATCACTACAAGTCCGAGCTGTGGAGTGAGGCTCTGTACCAAATACATAAAAATTTAAAAAAAAAGGAAAAGAAAAAGAACTTGTGCTCTGAGCTCAGACTTTTGAATCCATTCCCTAATTCTGGGATGTGTGAGCTTTATTCTCTTGGGCTTAGCTCTGTGGGTCTCTATTTTCTCTACAATGAATACAGTAACTTTCATGAGGATTAAGTGAGTTATTATATGAGTAATGTTTGGTAGAATGGCCATCTCAGTGATGTTTCCTACTGTTCCTTAATCCTCTCAGAAGGATCTTTCCTTCTTAGAAATATTTTTGCCTTCTCTCCCTTCACCCCTTTTAAGGGACTGTCTTCAAGTTTGTCTTCCCTTATGTGAAGAAATGTTATTGACTAAAGAAGGAAAAGATAAGAGGATATTCTGTCTTGTTACTTTAATTTAAATTATTTATTTATTTATTTATTTATTTATTTATTTATTTATTTATTTACGTTGCAGTACTGGGGATCAAACTCTGGACCTTGAGTTTGCCAGGCAGGCACTTAGATGGCCAAGCTATCTCCCCAGCCCATATCTTGTTACTTTTATTAAGATCTCAAGCCTTCCCAGCAAGTGTCTAATCTTCCTTTCCAGTTCTTACCTCTTTTCCTTAGCTGATTGTGTCATGGAATTTATTTCCTAAGCCGTCAGCTTCACAACCATTTGGGAGGTTTAAAAAATAGGACAAATCTTGTACCCAGTATCAAAAAAGGGACAAATCTATGCTCTGAGCACACCTAGTTGAATTTCATGGTTGTTTTTCATGGAGGCAATTTATACGTGGTGGGTGGGTTTAAAGCATTATTTGCAGGACTAATTAGATGACCCAAGGCAGCCTTAGTTTCTCCCTCTGTAAATGATCAACTCCCATTCCCTCAAGGCCTATCCCAGCTTTGACTCATGATTCCCTTGTAAGTCACATGGACCAGTGGTGGGCTGCTGCAGGTAACTACTTAAATACTGTATCCATGAAAATATATTCAGAGTTTTAAACAATTAGATTAACAAGTGGACTTTTGATATACCATCTGTTAAGGTGCACTGGGCTGTGGATTCTGTTATAGGATAATATTAACAGAACAGAAAAGTCCCTCTTAATAGTCACAGATTACAATAAAAATCAATAGTGATACATGAACTGGTGACCCATTCTGTGCTGTTGGCTTGGGCTTCACTCAAAGCTAAGTATTTCTTAGCCTATGATTTCTTCATGCTTGTAGACCAGGCAGGCCTTGACTGGGTCTGCACATAAAGGAAAGGATGTGAGATTAGGTTCCAGAGACTTGCAAGAGATGATAAGCACATAAGAAGAGACTACAAATTGTAGAGTGGGAGCCAGGGAGATAGCTCAGTAGAATAAATACCTGCTTGGCTAGTGCAGGGTTCTGAGTTCAATCCCCAGTACCACAGAAAAGAAAAGAAAGAAAGAAATTGTGGAGTGTGTGTCTTGGTGCTTCTTAGAGAGCAATCTTTTTAAAAATATTTTTCCAGTTTATTTATTTATTTGGTATAGGATCTTCCTATGCAGCTTGGGCCATGAGTGATTCTCCTTTCTGAGCCTGTCCAGTCCTGCAAGCCACCACACCTGGTTTCAGTGGCCAGCAAGTTACAGGCCTGGCATGGCATGTGGGTCAGGTATTGAACCCTTCCGCTTCCCAGGCAAGCACTTAGACCCACAAGCTATCTCCCCAGTCCTTAGGAAACAGTCCCAAGCTGGTGTTGTGTCTGATACCTACAGATATCCAATTGGCGTGGGCTTTGGAGCTCGCAGCTGTGCAGAGCTCCAGACTGATGTCTATTAGGAGGGTGGCCAGCTGTAGTCAGGCAGGATTCAGGGAGTCAGCAGGGAGAGGGAGGAGAGTGAGCTGCATGGAGCTCCGCAGTGCCATTGTGCCACATTTCCTTTCATTGTGTGCAGACAGGCTTTTCTAGAGAAGGGATCTGCTGCTTGGGTGACCATTGAACAATGGGTTTCCACTTAGACTTTTTGACCAGGCAGTTGGGAATATCCTGGAATTAGTGTACCATAAGAAAGTTCATGTGCCTGTATCTATTTATAACAACCCTCAAGCCTCAGTTCCCAATCTAGCCCTTTCTTTGTTGCTTTAGGCTGGAAGAGGCTGTGGTTTGCCTCCTTTTACCTTTGTTTGGGTAGTGCCTCAGCTTTACCCTACTTCAACCCGAATTCATCCTTCTTCACACCCTTGGATCCTCTTCCTGTGATCATGTGCTTGTCTAGTACTGCACCTGGAAAGAACTTTGTGACATGGCTCTGTGCTCCTCTCCCACCCTAGTGCTTCTGATCAAATCCAGGCCCCTCTTGTCTCTTGTTGACAGCTCCCTCCATCATGATCTCTCCCTTTTTCTGTCTTCAGTGGTGTCCTCCATTTTAAGCCACTCCCTGTGTCACCAGAACAACTGAGAAACTGAGGAAATTGGTCTCTCAGGGGCCAATTGCTGTCTTTGGTGTGAGGCTGAAATAGTTTTTCTTTTTCTTTTTTTTTTTTTTTTGTCCACAGGGTCTCACTATGCAGCCCACATTCATAGTGATCCTCCTGCTTTCTGCCTCCCTAGTGCTGGGATTACAGGCGCGCGCCACCATGCCCGGACTCTAATCACCGGCTCAGCGCACCTGAAGGCGGGGCCGGCGCGGCAAGCGGAAGCAGGGATAGAACGCTGGTCCCTACGCTTACCTAAGCAAGCGCTTAGTCCGCTGAGCTATACCGCTGGCCCTTGTGAGGCTGAAATAGTGAGCTAATTGCTATTTCTGCTCCTGAAGAGATTATTTTCTTTTTTTAAAGTTTTTAAAAAATTAAACAAAAATTTTATTAATTTTAGTGAGAAAGAAATAGCAATGAGACAGTTTCAAAAACAGGTTAGTAGAACGGTTATAATAATCAATACATTCATATTGCTGTCTTCATAGTAGTTATTCAGAGTATAAGATGCAGACATGATATCCTGTCCAAACACTATTAGTACAAATCTTTCTTCTCATTGAGTTAAGAGAAAGTAGCTGAATATCTATCCTATTTTGTATATACATATATGTATATTTTTCACTACAAAATGGTTCTTTATTTATATCCCCCTTTTTTGTTTTGTTTTGTCAGAGATGGGTGTCCCATTGCTGTTAGAGAAGCTGTATTTGGAGAAGTCTTTAAAGGATCTTTTCATACCTGATGCCAGTTCAAATATTGTAGATACTTGAATTCAGCAAAGTAACCCAATATAGTCCAATAGTCGATAATAGCAGTGGGTTATCAGCAGAACTGGCAATTGTCAGAAGTTGTTGACTTGAGCCTTTTATAGCTCAGCATATTAATATGGCTTTACTTTTGATTATTTTCTATTGAATGGAAATAGCCATGAATATTCATGTACATAGATGAATGACTAACATGTTGATAAACTTGTTGCATGTTATGTGGAAACAAACCAAGATGTGAGCCGCAGAAAGAAGATAAATATGTCTTGCACAGGGCCAATGAGAAAAGCTGTGCAAGATGATGATGGAAGCTGAGACCTACAGGAGGTGATGGGATAGAGAGGAAAGCAGTGGAGACAGGAATATCCTGGGCGGAGCAAGCGGAGTGTGCAAAGACCTCATTATGGCTCATGTGTAGATGTCCCCCCAGAGCCTCATGTAGTTGTGAGACGACTTCTAGAGTATATGATTAATTCATGGTCCAGTGCTGGGATTATGGGTGTGAGTGCTTCTGGGATTATGAGTAGGATTGCTACACCCGCAGATAGTCAGAATGCAGTGTGAGGAAGGGAGAGAGGCTTGCTCAGTGCTGCTCCTCTGCCTCTGCTGCTGTCCTTTCCTCTTGCTGTTTCGCTGTCTTCCTTGGCCATGAGCTGCTGCCCTCTGCCATCTACCACTCTGTCTTGGAGGCAGCCGAGTATGAACTGAAACTTCCGCAAACTGTGAACTAAATAAACCTTTTCTTCCTTCATTTTGGGTGTCCAGTCTTTTCTCCAGCAAAAAGAGAAATTAACTAAGATGGACTTCAAGGTAAGTCAGAGATTGTTAGATGAAAAGACTTGAAAACTGGTAGAGGGTGATAAATGCATAGAACATCTTAAAGAGAATCATAGGAGATGGAAT
The DNA here is from genome assembly GCA_004027165.1 of Ctenomys sociabilis. NCBI lineage: Eukaryota > Metazoa > Chordata > Mammalia > Rodentia > Ctenomyidae > Ctenomys > Ctenomys sociabilis. The sequence goes on along the minus strand of PVKA01002658.1, from coordinate 83,147 downwards.
CAGAAATTGCAGGAATTCTGCTGCACAGGTCCTTGTGGACAGTATTACGAGGAATATTTCACCCAAGTTCAATGGGAAACAAATTAAGAAGTTTAAGCTTGGGAACTTTATTCAATTTCCATCATGTCACAACTCCCCTTTTGAGATGGGTTGGTCAGAGAAGGGTGACAGAGAAAGAATGAAGACCAGAGAGAGAGAACAGGAGAAAGTGTTGTAGACATCTCAGGCACAGAAACCAAGGCAGGAGAATGATAGGTTCCAGCCTTACCTGGTCAACATACCAGGATCCTGTTTCAGAATTAAAAATATTAAAGCTATGAAAAGGACCAGGAACATATCTCAGTGCAAAGGTCCTGGGATCCATCCCTTGTACAAGAAAAATAAAATATCCCGGTAGAAAGCTGTTAGCAAGAAAGACGAAGAAAAGAGACAGGTTTGTATTATCTTTTGGGGATTAAAAAAAAAGAAGAAATCAATGTATTTGGACATAATGACAAAGAAGAAAGGCGGTTAAGGATGTTTGAGAAAGTAAGTGAAGGGGATGAACTTTGAGATAAAAGATTTGGACCTCATAAAGAAACTGCAAGTTGCAGTTTGGCTGTACTACTTTGCCCATGAGATCTCTGAGAGGAAATGGGAGAAAGTGGCTGAAATAGGACCTTTATGATCAGGACACTAACCTGCATTGTACGGGTAACCTGGAAGCATTCTCTCAGGTTGAAATACTATGATGAAGAGTGCAATGAACCAGGATAGAAGAGATGTTGAGTGACCCAAAACACACAGGTGAAGAACAAAGAAATCAGAGACAGATGGGGGCGGTCAGTGAGCTGGGAGGGCTGGCGAGATAGCTCAGCAGACTAAATGCCTATGTAGGCAAGCGCAGGGGCTGGGTTTTGATCCCCAGCACCACATGCTACACTGAGCAGGCCACTGAGATTGGGCATAGTGGTGTATGCCTGTAGTCCCAGTGCTGGGGAGGCTGGGAACAGGTGGATCACTATGAGTCTGAGCTGTGCAGTGAGACCCTGTACCAAATACATTAAAAAAAAAAATCAGTGAGCTGGGAGAAAAACCAGGAGAAAGAATTGTCTTTAAAGGCATGAGATCGAACATGCTATCAGAAGAGAAAGCTTGGATGCCAGGGGTGTTGTCTTCCTTTGCCTTGGCTGTAAGTATAGAATTGCACAAATATACAAGTTAAACTAGCACCCATTAGCAGATTAGCATTCTGTCTCTCTGGGTATGCATCTTCCAGACAAAAACAAAGGTTTTGGCAGACTTTTCTTTTGCAGGTTTCAGCGGAGAACAGGCTATGTTTTCCTTATGATTGTAGGACTGAGATCCCTGTTCTGTTGGCTGTCAGTTGAGGACATCTCCAGGTTCTAGGGACCACCCACACTGTTTGTGTCTTTGTCTTTTTTTTTCACTTGGGAGGTCTTCAAGGGCAGGCCAGATTCTTCTCACATTGCATCTTCACCCAGAGCTGCCTTCCCCTATTTCAGGATTCAGGATTACATTCAAAAAAATCATGGTAATCCCTCCTCCCCACCACCACCAAGGTCACAAACTTTAATCACAGCTGAAAAATTTCTTTTATCATGCAAGGTACCATAGTCACTGGTTCATGGCCATGTTTGGGGTGGACAGGCACTGCACCTATCACAGAGGTTGAGTCCGATGTGAAAAGGACCTGCAAGAATGGCTGCTGGACTAGATAAGAACTTTGGCCAGGTGTGTTAGGCAGATCAAGGCCGGGCTGCGGTTGGTGGAGTGATGAAAGGTGATGGTAGGAAGCAGAAAATACTTCGAACGTGATTGGGGGCTGTGCAATGGAGAGAAATGGAGTGAATGTTTATGACAAATATGAGGACGTATTGGACTTGGCCAATAGGAATAAGCTGGGCAAGGCAGCCTGAGGAGGGTGCTCAGGAGGAGGCGGTGAGCCTCTCGAATCCTTCTTCTGGGGAATATGGATGTTCCTCCCGTCAGAGAGGGTTTCAAGTGGCTGAAGTGCTGGTATAACTTCCTAGGATAAGAATGGGTGGATCCAGAGCCCTATGGGCCGGGTAGCCTCTATGGTGAAGCGGTCCCCATCTTTGTGCAGAAGGGAAGAGGGGAACAGGCATGCTTTGTGAATCAGTGATGGCAGGTCTGATCTCATGCCTGTAATCCCTTCAGTGAAGTCCAGGAAGGGGGTCATCAGAAATAGAGGTGTGGTTGTCTCATTCTGTTACTGTAATACTATGTACCCATTTGTTTATTTATATATTTGGTACAGGGTCTCACTACATAGCTCAGACTCATAGTGATCCTCCTGTTTTTAGCGCCTCCACGGTTGGTGCCGTAGATCGAATCCTGGTCCCTGTACATGCCTGAGTAGATGCTTAGTCCACTGAGCTATCTTGTCAGACCATGCTGCATTATTATTGATGGCATTCCTGCTTACCTCTGTTTTTTTTTTTTTCCTGGAGTTCTCTTATTAAGACTTTACATGTAGCCAACAATATTTTATATAGACCTCAGAACAAAACGTACTCTTGTCTCTTTTATTGCGTTTGCTCTTGCCCTGGGCTGGAATGATTCTCTTCCTTGATTTTTCCCTCTCCTTCTACCCATTCGGTCTCCATCATTACCTTCTTTCTCATGCATATTCACCTACAGAGCCAGCTCTGAAAAACCTTCACCCAGACTTCTAACTCCGCCTTGGTTCCCGCAGAGCTCTCTGTTTCTTCTTTTATTTCCAGTATAATTATTTGCCATGGATATACAATCAAAGTTGGCTTTGTAGGAGCAGAAGCCATGTATATTTCACACTGGCATCCATAGAACCTTGCACAGTGTTTTCACATAATGCTGAGGTTAATCGAACTACTGGTGATCCTCCTGCCTCAGCCTCCCAAGAGCTGGGATTAAAAGCCTGCAAATTCTACCTGGATTAGAGGTGATTTAAAATGGAAAACTATAATCAGGGCTCAAGATATTTTTAAGGTGTATCTTTTCTTTATCAGATCTGTTCAGTTCCCCCACTGCGGGCAAGTGTTCCAGTGAATTCTCGGGAGGGCCTTCCTTTGCCCTGCTCTGTGTGATTATAGAAAGGCTTTCTAAATGCAACTTAATTCTCAAGACCATAAGAGACCAATGAGACATGTGGATATATTCTGAATCAGAGACTGAAAAGCCAGGGCATGCAGATTAATGCCCCTATTGCCTTCGTGCAGAGTAAACTTGTTAATTTTGATTTTATGCCAAGCCAAATAGCTGTTGTTGAAGGCAGCCTAAGGAATGTTGGCATGAAGAGCTTGACTCCTTCTAGACAGGGAGCACGTGTTCTGTGTGATGCAGGGGGTGACCATATGCTGTATGCCATCTTATTTTTAATTGCTTTTTCATTGTGGATGTGATATTTAATACAATGTTTGTTACTTGCGAAGAGTTAGGTGAGTGAATAGAAGAAGTGAAGCAAAAGACAATGTTATAAAGTGTATGCTGATGGAGGATAGGGCATAGCCAAGAGTTCTCACCTCATAGCTCTTGTCCTGATTGAATGGCTGAATCACTTTGTGCAGTGCAAAGGAGAGAGCCCAGGCCCTCACTGCACATAGGCAACTGTCTTTTTTCACTTTTGGAAGTGCCTCCTATTGAGCGATCATTTCATGGGTCCACCCTTTGGCTAAGATGGCTCAGCAGAATCTTCTAAATGTGTAAGTTGAGTTCTGTCTGAACAGCATTTATCTGCCTGGCAAAAATTTCAAAGGACCACCCCTGAGCACAGGCTCTGCAAAGAGGGACACAGCCCTCTTTGGCCTGCACAATGGCTCCAGCCCATGCCTTTGTGGTTAGCCTTTCAGATAGATAAATAGAACTGTTGGAGGGCCCCTAGTGGATTAAAATCTCTAGACAAGCTGACCTCTTTCCATTACCACAGCTGTTCCAGATGGTGGTAACATTTCTAGGGTCCCAAACACCGCATTTGGGGATTTTATCTCAAGAACATGTGGAAATTGACAAGCTGCCTTGACATTTGCTCTGTGGCTTCTAATTTGTGGATTTATTTCTTCTTCACGGTAGTTGGCACTTCTGTTTCCTTTATTCCTTGAGGGGCTCCTGTTCCATCCCCTTTCTCTTTAGAAGAAGTAGTGTTTAAAAGGCAGTGTGTCTAATTCCTGGGGATTTAGTGCTGCTTAATTGCCTTAGAAGCCCCAAAAGCTGGTCTCCATAAACAGGGTCAAGGAGGACTCAAATGAAGACAAATGTTTGTACTTTTACAAAGGCCTTGTGCCTCTAATGCTTCCTCCTGGAGCAGGAGTTCAATAAATGAGATTGGGAGAACACTTATATTTTCCAAATTAGGATCTAAGTCCTCACATGGAATACATGTGAGGTTGAGGATGGTGCTGATTTAAAACATGAAAGATTCTAACCTTTTCTTGAGTCACTAAATGCTTTGGGAAAATAATGACAATTTCTGATCCTCCACGCGTGCTCTTTGCAGGTTATTTCTGAGGTTTTAGGTTGGCACACTGTGGGGGAGATCTCCATGGTAAATGGGCAACAGTCTCCTGACTGCTCCACAGTCACCCTCACTTCCTCCCTCCCTATTCTCCTCAAGCGTCTCATCCTCTTCCATGTGAATGTGGGCTTGAGGCAGGGCCCAGTCCTGGGGTGATGCTGGTGGCGAGGATGTGGTGGTGAGGATGATTGGTCTACAGTATTCATGATGGGCCTGTGTCCCGCTTTCAGAGATTGGCTCAGGCATGGGCACCTGATAGATTTCTGACCAATAAAACAAGGATAATCCTTCTGAGGCATTCTGGGGCAAAGGTTCATCCTTCCTCAAATGAGAATCATATTGCAACATAGATAGTGTAATTTTGAAACTCTTTTCATGGATGTATAGGACTGAAAAATTGAGAGAAAGCAAAAACCAAAATCACCCTGTGCCCCAAGGGGGTGGACTGGAATTGTCCTTGGTGTGAATTCATGATTTCAAAAATATATCTGTAGATGTTCTTATGTTTTTGCACAGATGCCTACTTATGTGTAGCATGGGTGCACGTGTGTATATGCATATATTCATATGTCTGCATAAATTTATTGTTATAAACAATACCCTAAAAACAATGGCAACATTCAGTAGTCAGATTTTTTTACTTTATGGAAAGAAGGCAGAATAAAATTTCATAACCAAATAATAGAGTAACAATAGTTAATACTTTGCATATTGTTGCCTTTAAAGTAGTCATTCAGAATGCAAGATATTCTCTAATTAATATTAGAACAAACGCTCCTTTTCAATGAGTGAAGAAATACTAATAGTATAATTGACTTGCACTTCCCCCCCATTTCCTTCCAATCTTTTCCCTTTTCCCTATCCTAGATCCTTTTTCCTTTTCAAATATTTCTTCCTGTTTCACAATTTCTACCATACACTTTACAGCTTATTTACTCTTTCAGTTTCTCACATCAGGGAGACAATACAGTGTACCAATCAGATTTGTTGCACTTGTGGATATGGTCTCTAGTTTCCTCCATTTACCTATAAAAGCCTTGAGTTTATCTTTCTTTCTTTCTTTTTTTTTTTTGTCTTTTTGAGACAGGGTCTCACTAGGCAGTTCAGGCTGGCCTTAAACTCATTTTGTAGCTCAGGCTGGTCTCAAACTCACAACATTCCTCCTGCCTCAGCTTCCCGAGTGCTGGGATTACAGGCCTGCACCACCACGCCTGGCTGAATTGTCTTTCTTTATAGCTGAATAATATGCCATTATATAAAGACCATCTATTTTTTTATCCATTCCTCAGTCAGTGGGCATTTGGGTTGTTTCCAACACGTACCTATGACAAATTGTGCTGCTATTATCAAGGGTGCACATAAATTACTGTGATGTGACATTTTCAATTCTTCTGGGAAGATACCCAGGAGGGGAATAGCTGGGTTGACTGGGACCTGCAATCCTAGTTTTTTAAAGTAATATCTAGCCGGGCGTGGTGGCGCATGCCTGTAATCCCAGCACTCGGGAGGCTGAGGCAGGAGGATTGTTGTGAGTTCGAGACCAGCCTGAGCTACAAAGTGAGCTTAAAGCCAGCCTGAACTGCATAGCGAGACCCTGTCTCAAAAAAAAAAAAAAATAAAATAAAAAAAAAAAATAAAGTAATATCTATATTGATTTCAATAGTGATTGCCCTAGTCTACACACCCAACAACAGTGGAGAAAGGTTCCTTTTTCTCCACAGTCCCTCCAGCAGTTGTTACTGGTTGATTTCTTTCTTTCTTTGTTTTTGAGCCATGTCCCTGGCCTCCTTTGGTTGGTTTCTTTTTTCTTTTTTTTTCTTTTAAAACCAAAGCATTTATTTTGAGTGATTGCTGCAATTCTCAAGATGAACTGGATGCTGCAACTGCTGCTCTCTTGGGTTTAGGTGTCGTTCCTTCACGGAATCCATGCCTGAATCTGCGATATACAATTTTTAGGTGCCTCATTCGACCAGTTCCGGTGGTATTTCGCCTTTTAGCCTTTGCATTCCAGTTATACTTTCTCTTGCGCTTGGCGGGATAGCCGCATTTGCCACAAGTCGACTTCTGAAGGTGGTAGGCCTTAGAGCCACAGCGGCGGCACAATGTGTGCGTCTTACTACGACGTTTTCCAAAGGATGACGTTCCCTTCGTCATCTCGCTAGTACCGCCGAGACCAAAGAGCTTTGGTTGGTTTCTTGATGATAGCCATTCTTTGTGGGGTGAGACAAAGTCTTGGTACTGTTTTCATTTGCATCTCCCAAATGACCAATGAGATAGAACATTTTTTCATGTATTTATGTGCCATTTGTAAGTCTTCATCTGAGATGTTTGTATTCATCTCAGATGTCCATGTTTTGATTGAGTCTTTGAATTGGGGGGGGTCTGATTTTTTTCTTTTTTTAATTCTTTATATGTTCTATTGAAGTCCTTTGTGTGAGGGACAATTGATAAAAAAACAATTTTCCCACTCTGTGGGTTATCTTCTCAATCTGTTGCTGATTTCTTTTGATGTGAAAAAGCTTGTTAAGAGTGAGATAGTAGTCAGATCTTGACCCCATTCATGTCTAGCAGGAATGAAGCTCCCTTACAGAATTTACAGGGATGGGGTATGAATAATCAAAGTAATACTGCAGTGGCAGGCTGCTTTTTACAACTAATACACTAAGTGGTCCTCCATCAAGCTATTTCCCTCTTCAATTAAGCTGACTGCTTTTGAATGAGAAGTTATGTGATGAAACTCGATATCTCCAATTCACAATGATTCAACAAAGTGGTTTTTCTAATTTCTGACATCGCAAAAGCAATGTGCATTCAGTAGCCATAGCACTTTGTATTTTCATCTTCTTCTAGGCTATCAGTATGTTGTACGACGCTGGGTAGCAGTCGTGCATGGTGAGTCTGGTCACATGGTCACAAGGCTTAACAGCTGTTATAGTTTGTGTGTAGGTGTGCCCTCAAAGCCTCCTGCAATCTTGGGGTGGCTTCTGGAGTTTGTGATTGATGACTGTGGGTGTGGATGCTGCACCTGCCCTGGGGAAGATAATTTGCATTTCAAAGTAAGGAGGGAAGAGAAGTTATCAGCTTGATCTGCTGCTACCTCTCCCTTGTGCTCTTGCTCGTTGCCTCCACCATGAAAGGTTGCTCCCTGGCTCTGCCCTGGACCCAGCTGAATATGGACTGAAACCTCCAGTAAATTGTAAGCTAAATAAACCTTTCCTTCTTTCACTTTGGGTGTCGGGTATTTGTCTCAGCAATGAGAGAAGAGTGACTAAGACAACAGCCAAAACTCATAGGGCACTGTGCTACCAAAGAGCATAGTTTCTTGTTATAGTTGCTTTAACTGTATTAAATGAATTTTCAACTTATGATATTTTCTTTTGTTCTAAATTTTTGAAAAGCTTTTTTTTTTTTTTTTTTTTTAATGTATTTTGTCCAGGGTCTCATTATGCAATTTGGACTTCTCCTGTCTCAGTCTTCCCAGAGTTGGGACTACAGGCACGAGCCACCACACCTGATCTCAGTGGTCAACATAGTGTACCTGGGGATCCAGGGCCGGTACAGCATGTGGTACTGGAGATTGACCCCACGTCACTGGGAGTGCCAGGCAGGTGCTTAGGCCATGTAGCTATCTCCTCAGCCCCAATTTACAATACTTTCATCTTACAATGGGCTTCTGGGTGTCTGATCTCACTGTAAGTAGAGCAGTATCTGTAGTGGATTCCCTGGTCCTACACAAGTTACTGTTCTGCTTTTGACATGGATGAGTCCTGCAGTCTGAAGTCACCTTGTATGGGATGCCATGCTGTAGATTAGATATTCTGATGTCCTCAGATAGTGGTGCTCAGTGAGGTACCACGTGCAGAGAGGAAGCCTTTACTCTTTGGAGTAAAGGCCAATTCCAGTCAGTGTGGGTTGCTATCTTCTTTGTCTCCTATTGATCTGTTGGGACCTAGGGGTTGGCTGTTATCTGTGGTGGGTTTACAGGGGGCTCAGTGTGCTGGCAGTTTGCTGGACATTCAGCAGTGGTGCTCGCTGGGTCACTGGTAAGAGGCTGCTTATGATGGTGGCCCTGCACACAGGCTGCATTTCTGCCACTTGAACCTTTCCATTTGTCGTCTCCTTGTGTCAGCCCTGGGCAACCGAAGGGTGGAGGTTGCACAGAGGAGCCAGGGGATCCACCATGTACCACTGCATCTGCCTATTCCTATAGTCAGAGTGACAGGTCAGGTGGTATACAGCAGATCATGTTGCTGAGTGCCTCTTTGTTGCTTTGGTGCACATTTCTGCCACTTATACCTTGGAAGAAGAACCTGAAATAGTTTTCTGATTTTGTAAATAAAATCAGAAAATAAAAACAAGGATCAGTACAAAAGTATAAAATTCACTTATGATGTGGTAACATGTTTCCTCATGAAATAGAATGTGTGTAAGAGACTTCCTGGTCAGTGTGAGCCCAAGAAGCAGCAAGAACGAAGGGAAAGGACACAGGGAGGGGAGAAAATCAGGAACAAGGGACGATTGTTCTGGCCGGATCTTCTAGAAGCCTTGTGAATTGCAGCTCAGATTTTTGTGTCCGGAGGCCGAATGGGCTTCCATGTCGGCTTCTGCTCATTTGCCGGTTGCAGGTGTCTCCACGGGCTTTGGCTCCCAGGCCATCGCATCAGCAGACCCAGCAACCTCTACAGCTGGCAGAGTGTTCCTTTTAGAGCAGCAATACGGAGAGAAGAAGGCATCTGTTGTAGCCAGAGACAAAGCCCTGTGAAGGTGCTTCTGTTTAGAAGCTGTTCAAAACCTGAACTGGGCAGGGAAGTCCTGCTGGGAATGGAAGGAGAAATTGGCTGGAGGGAAGTTGGGACTTCTGCATAAATTATTTCTGCAGTACCTTTCAAGTAATCTAGTGAGAAAAATGCAGGTGCTGATCAAGAGTCTGTGTGTGTGACACTGTGGCTTACTTACCTGCCTGTCATAAACTTCAGCTTCTCATCTGTGCAACAAGAGTAACAACGCATGCAATTAAGAAGGTTGGCAGACGTGACATCTTCTGATTTCCTTGTCTTAGTCTCAACATAAATGTCACTGATTCAGGCCCAACAAAGCTAAGGGTGCAGGAGAACGATCTCTCTCTCCCCTCTGTCTCCGTCTCTCTCTGTGCCTCTCTGACTCTGTCTTTTTCCTCTCTCCTCCCCCCCAGGGATTGAACTTCAGACCTTGCTCTTGCCAGGCAGGTGCTTATGCCACTGAGCTATCTCGTGGCCCAAACAATCTCTTAAGAGCCACAGGATAGTATGTGTGTGTTGCAGTCAGAGAGGACAAATAAGATTTTCCAGGAGGCAGGAGCAGGTTAGCTAGAGGAGCACAATTTAAAGTTTAGTATGTTCAGGGAAGTAGAAAGAACTTCTGTTAGACTATCTTTTAGATATGTCTTAGGGGCAGAGGTAAAAGAGTGGTGCTAGCTAGCTATGCTCCTGAGTGCATGTGAATTATAGCTGTTAGGAAGGAGTGGTAGATAAACTCAGTAACTGGGAATTCAATGGGAGGCACCTTGGTTTCTCCTTGCCACAACCCGGAGCTCACCCAGCCTTTTTAAAAAAATGTATTCAGTATATGGTACAGGGTCTCACTACACAGCTTGGACGCAGAGTGATCCTGCTATTTTCAGCCTCTCCAGCACTGGGATTGTAGATGTGTGCCACTACACCTGGACTTGGTGGCCCGCTCAGTGTGCCTGGGGGTGGGGCTGGCACAGCATGTGGTGCTGGAGATCAAATCCCAGTCCCTGTGCTTGCCTTAACAGGCACTGAGTTTGCTGAACTATCTCACCGGCCCTCATCCAGTCTTGTAGAAATTTGCAACTGCCCTTCTCTGTCCTCAGACTTGGGACTACCTCTATATAACCTTGTGGAAGAGACACCCAGGAGGCATGGTGCATAGGAAAGGGGCCTATCCATAGCATTCTTTTTCGAAGCATAGCCTGATGCTAATGCATGGTAGTGATACAGTAAATACTTGAGGGAAGAATGAATGAAGGACCACACTGTACGTTTATCTTATCTAGGTCCCCTCTTGGTGTCATTGTTAGCTTAAGCAGTCCCTTAGTTAAGAAATTTGTCCTCCTCTACCAATGCCAGCCAGGAAGGGTCATCTGTCCTGATGCCCAGCTCTCACAAGGCGACTTCCTTGAAATTCTGCCAGAAAATAAAGATTCTGGAGGGGTTTTGAGCTTTGCTCTCTGCTGAGTATGTGTGTCTCCATTTTTGTTCCTAGGTCAGATCAAGCTGTGTTTCAGTCTGTTCTTGTACAATTGTTCAATTCACCGAAAAATAATGTGGTTGTGTAAATGCTCAGAAGGAAACTGTGATGTGACCAGTGATTGCAGCCTCTGCCAGAATATCTGGAACACGATGCGTTCTGTAATGAAAGAGGCTACTACAATGGCCAGAGCTATTTATTTTATTTGAAAAATGTGTTAGACCTCGTGAATGGCCTATTTATTCCCAGCAGAATTAAGTATAACAGAGCTTCAGTGCCGCCACAGAGTTTGGACAATTTCTTGGTGCCTTATGTAACAGATTTTGACCCATGTGAGAACATCCAGAAAATTATCCTTCTACTTTCTATAATGTTTCTCTGGCTGCTGGTTGTCTGTGCTTCTCCAATCAGAAAAACTAGGAGAATTATCTGACACTCTCAGGTTGCAAGTTTTCTGGTTTATTTATAAAAGTTAAAAATGTATGTATATGTAGTTTTAACCACTTAGAAATGTAGGTGCTTTTGTCCTCTGCACTGCAGCATTCCAAAGAGTTTGGAGCTGTTTCCAGGACCTTGTGACTCTACCCTCAGCTTGCTTCTGTGCTTTCGCTTTTGTACCCTGCACCTCACTTCAGGCCCTGTGCTCCTGGCTATTTCTGGACCCCTCGTCTTTTTCACGGGACATTCTGTACTTCCTACCAGCTGTAACCTGCTTGCAGCTTGGCAAGCATGGAGAACAGGAGTCTGTATAGTTTTATTCACCAGGAAGGGGTCCTTTGCAGAGAACACAACCTCTGGTCCAGCAGCTTGGGGATCCTGAGACAATTGAGGCAAGGTGTAGTGGGCTTAACTGCAGAGACTATAGTCTTTGGCGTAAAAGGAGGAAGCTGTCTTGGCATCTCTCCCTAGTACTGCTGGGTCCTTTGGAAAAACTCCATCTTAGTTTTTCTTCTCTTGGATCCTTAAACAAGAGGCCGTGGCATCAGTCAGGGCTGGGGTGACTGGTAGGGTGAATTTGTGGGAACGACTTGGGTAACCTTCCCGAGGAAGACTGCACATCCAGAGTAGCTGAACAGAGTGCTTGTTGGAGGGCCAGCTAGACAGTTCAGGGCACTAACACTATCCCTGGTGTACCATGTTGCCCCCGCCCTGTGGGCGCCCTGAGACAGAGATTGAGACTGGCTGTGGTGGCACGCACCTGTAATCACAGTGCTTGGGAGGCTGAAAAAAGGTGAAGCACTGAGTCCGATCTACATAGTGAGACCCTGTACCCAATACATAAAAACAAACAAACAAACAAACTCAAAAGTCCTTGTTGGGAAACCGAAATAATTTAAAACAGCCTCAGTTTGGAGATCATAGGAAAGAAGAGTAAGAAATAGTATTTCTTCTTGATGCCAACTGGGAATACTGATTATTAGAACCTGAGACTAAAATGGTAGCACCCATACTTTCTTTTCTGAACCCATAGCATGGGAATCATAGTTACATTTTTTTTTTCTTTTAAGAATTTACTTTTAACTATGATAAAAGATACACAATTAATAATTCACCATCATTCCTAAAGCAGTTCATAGGCTTTAGGTGCAACTACAGAATTATGCGGTCACCACCAGGAATTCTTGATGGCCAGTAGAGTGGAATTCTGTACCCATTAACAGCCTCCTGTCCCTTTCCCTGACCTCAGGCCCTGGCAGCCACTAATCTGTCTCCTTCTCTATGAACTTGACTACAGTGAGCACTGTAGTAAGTAGAGCCGGACAGTATTTGTCTGTTGGTTAATTAGATTACTTGGCTTGGCACAATTTCTGTGAGGGTCATTCCTCTTGTCTCGTACATCAGGATTTCTGTTTATTTTAAGGGCTGAATACTTTCCTATTTTATGTGCATTCAAATGTTTAGCCATCTATCCCTCAGTGGATAAATGAGATGCTTTTACCTTTTGGCCATTGTGAATGCTGCTGCTCTAAACACACGTGCCTAAGTGTCTTGTGTGATCTATCTATCACTGTGTTAGAGCTGCCAGAGCACAGTACCCTAAATTGGGTGGCACAAACCACAGAAAATTCTGTTTCCATATTTCTGGAGGCTGGAATCTGAGATCAAGGTGCTTGAAAGGTTAGTTTCCTCTCAGGCTTCTGTGTTTGGCTTGTACCCGGCTGTATTCTTTCGGATAGGTCCCTGGCCGGTCACCTTACTCTGTGTGTGTGGATGCATCCAAATTTCTTCTCCTAAGGACAGAATGAATTAGAATGCACCTGAGTGGACACATTTCAATTTGACTGCGCTTTAAAAGATACATCATCGAATGAAATGATATTTTGACACGCTAAGGGTTGGGACTTCAACACAAGGATTTTGTGGGGAAATAGTTTGACCCATAACATCATTTTAAATTCTTTTGAATGTATCTCCTGAGATGAAATTGTTACATTGAATAGTAAACATGCTTTTAATTTTTTAAGGAAGTTGTTTGAGATAGTGGGTATGAAATCTATCTATCTATCTATCTATCTATCTATCTATCTATCTATCTATCTATCTATCTATCTATCTATCTAAACGTTTAGCCATTTAGATCTAAGTGAGTGGTTGGCCGCAGAAAATGCTATATTCCAATAATTATGTGAGCTATAAAGTTGACTACTCTGATCTTGGATTCTTAACAGTATAGAAAAATGAAGCCATTCAAGTGTCCAGATTTGGACTTTCCAGTCTTAAGTCTCTAGTTCCTAGACCCAGGACCTAGGGAGTCTTTTGTTTTCTGTGGTTGAATCTGGGTCCTTTATACTAAGTTACATCCTCAGCCTTTATAATGAATTTTTTTTTTTTTTTTTTTTTTTTTTGTGTGTGTGTGTGTGACAGAATGTTGCTCTGTTGCCAAGCTTGTCCAGGCTATTCAGATTCTACCACCCATGACTTCTTCCCCATCCTTTGTAGACTGGGCTAGTAGTTACCACCACTTCCTGGTGTGTATGGCCTTTCACTTTATTCACATTACTTAAGTTTAAGGGATAATTTAGGATTCAGTAGCCTACTGGTGGGGGTGTAAAAAGGAACAGCTGCTTTGGAAAATAGTTAAATGGTTTACTGAAAGCAAACATAGAGTTGCTATTGGATCCAGCAGTTTCACTGCTAGGCTATCTTAGTTCTTAAGAGAATTGAAAAAAAATCTGTCTACACACAATTTGTACAAGAATGCACATAGTGGCAATATTCAAAATAGCTGAGCAGCAGAAGTAGCACAGGCATCCTTCAGCTGATACACAGACAAAATGCAAAATGTCTATATGATAGATTATCAGAGACATAAGGGAAGAAGGAAGACCTGATACATGTGATGATATGTGTGAACCTTGCAAACACGATGGGGCATTGGGCACGATGCACAGGCCTAATATTAGCAGTGAGGGAGGCTGAGGCAGGAGAATCACAAGTTTGAGTCCTGTCTGGTCAACTTTGCGAGACCCTGTTTCAAAAAAAAAAAATGGTTGGGAATATAGCTCAGTGGTAGAGGACCCATGCATTTAAACCCTAGTATTGGAAAAAAAAACCTGCAAAATGCAAGGAGCCATTCACAAAAGCACACACATAGCATAAATGTTGAGAGTAGGCAGATTTAGGGAGGCAGAAAGCTGACTGCGCTTGTTTGAGGCCACAAAAAGGAAGAGAGTCGGCAGGAAATGGAAGTGACTGGTGATAGGGTGTTTGTTTTATGGGTGATTAAAATGTTCTGAAATTGATTATGATGGTGTTTCCACAGCTCTGCCTATTCTAAGAGCATTGAATTGTATTAGAATGAAGCATTGTAATAAGATTTGCGATACAAATGTAGCACCAGGGGTCTTATGTTAAGCCTTGATGTTACAACTCTGAGGTTGAGAAATCTAATTCTTTAGTAGCAAACTTTCTAAAATTTCTAGATGAGTGAGATACATCATTTATTCATAGGAGAATGTGTAGAGCTGCAGACAGTTCTGGAGCTGGGGGAACCACTTCTGTGTCTTTTTTCTTTCTCAGGTTTTCAAATGACCAACGTTGAAACAGAGGAGATTCTTAGAAAAGAAATGAAGATGTTTTGGCTCACACCTGCTTTCCATCCTTGTATAGTGTGGTTGCCTGTTTGCATTTTCCTCTTCTGTTTCTCTTATAACATCAGCTGCTTCAGAAAAAAGACACAGAAGTGGTTCCCCCAGCTCCAGAACTTGTGAGCTGTAAGAGTACCCAGTGCAATGTTATTGGAATCTATAGGAAGCCCTCGGCAGACCTATTTGGACTGCTTCTAATGTTTTTTGGCTTCGTGTTTTGTAGGGCCCTGTGGAAACCTTGGCAGCACACCTCTCTCATTTCCCTTCACTGCAGGGTTTGTTTTTGAGCTCATCCTCTTTTCCCCTCTCCTGATTTGTCTGCAGACTCCCTTCTGTGAAGTTGCCCCTGCTCTCTCTGTGCCACACCCTGGTGTCCACTGGCACCCCAGTCTCTTCATTTCTGCATGCTTCTCTCGCTTCTTGATCCTTTGCCCCCGTGGCTTCTTTCCTTGATTTGACAATCCCTCAAATTTCTCATCCTTTTTGTTTTCAAAGTAATAACAAAGGTACAAAAGCTAAACACTGATACTTTCTTTAGATCTTTACTCCTCAATATACTGTGCTCTATGATTTCCCACACTTTTTTTTGGCGGAGAAGTCAGGATTTGCCCATATTTATTGATGTGGTCTATTCAGGAAGGGGATGAATTGACAAAGTAAAGAAGCTAGTAGGGCAATGAACTCTAGGATCCTGAGAACTATTCAGTATGTGGAGGAGAAAAGACAGGCTGCAGGAGGAGAGAGGTTTCTCAGCTGCTTTCCCAGCATTATGTTAGGACCCTGACACAGAAAGACACTTATTCTAACCACAGGGTGGATGCAATGAGAGTGTTATTTGGTGGAAGGCCTAGTTTGTTTCCTTGCTTATTTTACTGGCGAATGGGGCAAATTCTTGGAGAGAAAATGTCCCATTGCAGCATGTTTGATTTTGTTTATTTATTTTATTTTGAGTGTTAAAGTTTTCCCCAAGAAGCCAGATTTAAGAGTCTAAGAGTCTCTAAGTGTTTATTCTAGCCTGGGGCTGTTAGGTCTCCTTGTAGGAGGAGAGAGACAAAGGGTTGAGACACCATCAAGGTAAAGGTAATGAATGAATCCCACAATGTACTAAGAATCCTTTTCTGGGACATTGAGAGAGTTTCTCACAAAATTGAAAAACACACCTATGAGTAGAAGCTTAAAAACAGGGATCACAGTCACAGCTTTTCAGAGTCACTTGATATTTATGTTCCTCCATTCATACTTGGGGCCAGGGAGATAGCTCAGTAGAATAAGCAGGGTCCTGAGTTCAATCCCAAGTAACACACACACACACACACACACACACCCCAAAAGAAAAAGGGGCAAAAAGAAAAATTCATGTGTGGTAGTAAACAGATTCTTAAAATTTATCAGGAACTCCTTTAAGGGAAAGGTGTTAGTTTTAAAACATGTCACAGAGCTACTAAAGAGCAGAAAGCTTTATGACTTATAGTTCTCCTCTGAGTGTACTATATCTGAGCGTACGTTAGTGAGCCCATTAGCTGCTTGATTGGCCAACTGCAGGTTTTCCATTTTAGCATCAGGGAAACTAGAGTTCATAACACTGAAAGCAAAACGCATGGCAGTATAGCATTTTGGTTGAGTCTAGAGGCCCCCAGGAGTCCTAGGTCATGTCCCCTCCATTCCTGGTAAACAGCTTTAGGGTCTGCACATGGTATCAAGTGAAGTCTGGTCATCTGAGTAGGAAACCCATACAGTGGGTTGAATCCAGGACATTTTCCTTTGGATCCCAGAATTTATATATAGCTCTCTGACAGAGTTCAACAATAATCCTTCCACAAGCCAGTGGAAATAGACTCGTGATGAAGAGCAATTTCAGTTGAAAGGCTACATGCAAGTGTGTCGTATGGAAAAGCTGACTACTCACATCGCTGAAGACCTCTGTCTCTGGACAAGGTCCTTGAAATAGGACGCTGTGCACTTGTTGTGAGCAGAAGTAAGTCATGTGAAAGGCTAAGACTGTGGAATGAATATTTTAAATGCTCAATGAGGGCCAGGGAGATAGCTCAGTAGAATAAACACTTGCCCGGGAAGTGTAAGGTCCTGAGTTCATTCCCCACTATAGCAAAATAATACATACATGCGTACATGCATAATCAGTTCTCATTGCTCAGATATATTTCTTTCTTCTTTTTGTTAGTGTAAGGTCTATAAGGTCTCACCACATAGATCCTACTTGTAGAAATCCTCCTATTTTCAGCCTCCCAAGTACTTGGATTACAGGTGCGTGCCATCACACCCACTCTCATTTGCTATCTCAGTGCACCCAGGGGGCAGGGCCGGCATAGCAGGCAGTTGTTTTCTGTTTGTTAATGAAGAAAAAGAATTTCCCAATATTCATTTATTAAATATGTGCAAGGTTTCATAGAAAAAATGATGAGTGTATAAACTTTAAAAATGATGACAGTAGCAGATGCATTGCTGATACTCCTCATTTCAAATGCACATATTCCACCACTTTTACCAATTGCCAAAGCAATCCTTCTTCCTAAGTGTCTTTATGAGATGTGTTAAAAAATACGGTGACTTGCTTCTTCCAAGGGACATCCAAAACATAGACAAGCTTATCCACCTTATTCGCCAGATCTAGCACTGTGTAACTTTTGGTTCTTTCTCACAAATCAAAATGAGAGCCATCCTGATAGCTCAAGGGCCAGCCTGATAGCCCAGCTTACTAAAGCATCTGCCTAGGCAGAGCGTAGTGGCTGAGTTTGATCCCCAGCCTGCTGTCCCCTCCCCCCGTGGTGGCCTGAGATGGCGATTGAGACTTGGCATGGTGGCATGCGTCTTTAATCCCAGCACTTAGGAGGCTGAAAACAGGAGGATCATTATGAGTCCGTAGCAAGACCCTGGAGACCCTGTCCTAAATACAGAAAAAAAAAACCCAAAAAAACAAAAAAACGATCACAAAGGTCATCATTTTGAATGGATGAAGGACATTGAGGTAGCCACAGCAGCGCACCTAGGTACTTGCACAGGAAGCCTTCCAGAACGACTTTGGAAAACAACCAGAACAACGGGAAAAGTGTGTCCCATGGGAAGGGGAGTGTTTTGACAAAAGCTCATGGCAATGTGTCTCTTACCGCAATACTTCTAAAAATAGTTAAGTGCTCATTGTATTGTTTGATTGCGCCTCAAATTTCTCCAGCATCACTACATATGTTGCTTAGTTCTTTTAATCCCATTGAAGTAGGTACTAGCATTCTCATTTTAGGGATGAGGGTTAGATTAACAGCTTCACACATTCTTGCAGCTTATGAGAGTTCTGTTCCTGTCCCCTGGTATGCGTTGCACAGGATCCTGTTGAGTTATTTTTCACTTTACTACCTACAATTTGTTGGAGGCTTAAGTCATCCATCAGAGTACTTGACCTTAGTCTTTTTTTCCTGCCTACCAATAACAAACACTGTGAGAATTTCCATCAGTAACATTCTGTTGAAATTGACCCAATAAAAATCTACAGTGTGAAACAGTTCTTAGGAAACCAGTATACACAGGAATCATGGTAAGTGACGTCCTTGCACTTTTGGTTATTCATTTCAATCAGTTTAGGACCATTGTTCAAGGAGTACGAGACACCGCAGAGCACATATAAATCTACACCTCTCATTTGCAGTCTTGAGCTCATGCTGGTAGGGAGAACATTGTTCTGCAGCAGGGAATATATGTATTTTTCTTGTGCTCTGTTTTGGAGATTAATAGATTTACACGTTTCAGGGTAATAGTGTGAAACAATTATGGGTCTTATTTCCTAAGACTAGCTGACTCCATTTCTTTTGACATTGAGTCATGGGGTTACCTGAAGCAATATTTGTTCATTACAATGACGGGCATTTATGCAGGAATAAAAACTGAAGTTTCAGCCCTTTCATAGAGCTGCAGAATTTTCCTGGTAAGGGCTGCATGACAACTTGACAAGGTATTGAAGTATTAGTACACTGGCATACATAAACTACTTTTAAAATAGTTTTTTACTTTTTATAGATTAGCTTTCAATATGTCGTATTGAAATTTGGTGGTTTTCTTGAAGCTGTTTCTTAGTCTTCATGTTTTAATTGAACATCATGAACCTCTAACTAAAAATGTCACTTCTGAGAAATGCACCAAGCCAGGAAAATAAGTAGCTGAAAGAAAGGCAAAGGCCGCTGTGGTCTTTGGCCACTGTGCTTTGCACAACAGGACTCTCAACAATGTCTGGCTTCTCTGCAGAGAAAGGTAACTGGATATAGCAGGAATAGCCATGGAAGCAAAGTATTAGACCAAGGTGTTCCAGGCTGAAGGCGCGGAGTGTCAGGGCAAAGAATTCTGACATGGTTTTGATACTGCTTGGGTGATGGTTTCTTGACCCTCTTGTTTCTATTGCTCTGGATCACACAGCTTATCAGAATGTGGTCCTGGCCCAGGGAAAGGGCTACATTTCCTCCTCCTGATGATTTGTTTTTTCTACTTGGCGCTGAGTTAGAAAGGCCTGCAGGACATTAGCATCTCTTCCTTCTTAGGGCCAGCCAAATAGCTCAGGGGATTAAAGCATCTGCAGTGGGTGCAGGAGCAGGGGGTTCAATACCCAGGCCTGCCATGCTGGCCCTACCCTGGAGGCGTGCTGAGACAGCAATTGACACTGGGCCTGGTGGCACGCCTATAATCCCAGCTCTTGGGAGGCTATAAACAGGGGAATCACTATGAGTCTGATCTAGTAGTGAGACCCAGAACACTTTGTAGATCCTTTCCTAAAATACAAAAAAAAAAAAAAAAAAAAAAAAGAGAGAGAGAGAGAGAGAAAATCTCTTCCTTCTTTGCTTCAGCAAGGACCAGTGGAGGTACCAGGTGGCATGGGGATGAGGATCTAGGTGTCATGGAAGAGGAAAGCATGGCCTACATCATAAAAGTGCACAGGGTAGAGTGGATGTCAAGTTTAAGCCTTGGTACAATCCAAGAGGAAGCACAGAAACAAAACCCAAGTGTGTGTTTGTGTGCACTGCAACACTGTTACAAAAGGAACAATGTCCTATTTTACAAATAAATCAGTCATAACCCAATTTAAAAATAGGCAATAGCTTGAATAGGTAATTCATGGAAAAATGAATACAAACGTCAGTGGATATAGAAAAAATACTGAACTTGGGGCTGGTGAGATAGCTCAGTGGTCTAAGCACCTGCCAGGCAAGCTGAAGGATGCGAGTCTGATCCCCTGTACTGCGTGCTGTGCTAGCCTTGAAACCTCAGGTGCACTATGCTGGCCACCGAAGCTGGGCGTGGTACTGCATGCTGGTGATTCCAGTGATGGGGAGGCTGAAGCAGGTGGATCACTATGAGCTGCATAGTGAAACCCTATATCCAATAAAAAAAATTACTGAGCTTCATTAAGTATTTTTAAAAAATGTGATTAAAAGCAGTGAAGTATAACTGTGTATCTAACAAACTGATAATTTTAAAACATTTTTAGATTACCAATCACTTGAGGGTTTATGTATTCCTTTTTTTTTTCTTTTAAGATAGCTTCCTAGACTGCATACAATTTAGCAATTTGACACAGATTTAAGTTAATAAGACTACCTATAAAATCATTTTGCCAAACAAAAACACTGAGAATCATGAATCAGACATTGTAGTAGACACCTGTAATCCAAACACTTTGGGAACCTGAGGGAGATGAATTGCAAATTCAGGCTTAGTCTGGGGATTTGGAATTTAGTGGGAACTTGTCTGGAAATAACAAGAAAGAAAGGACTGTGGTTTGTAGCTCAGTGCGAAGGCCCTGAGTTTAATCATCAGTACTAGAAAGGTACAGATAGGGACAGTGATATGGGTAGCGATAAGGTAGAGATAGAGATAGCAGAAAGAGAAAGAGAGAGAGAGAGAGAGAGAGAGAGCGAGAGAGAGAGCGAGAGAGATGGGGAAATAACTTAGTGGTCTAAGTACTTGTCTGGCATGTGCAAGGACACAGGTTCGGTCCCTGGTACCACATGCCATACTGCTGAGCCAGCCACCAACCAGGCAAGGTGACACACACCTGTAATCCCAGTGTTGGGGAGGTTGAGACAGGAGAGTCTGAGCTTCATAGCAAGACCCTGTACCAGATAAATAAAAGATAATAAAAAAATTACAACATACGGCATTAAAGAGAGACAGAGAGAGAATTTAATGAGATTATTAACCAATCATAAGGCATATATTTTATTTTGACCACAATTCAGATACAGAGTAGTGAAAAAAATATCCTAGATTATACTTTTAACCATAAGCAGATGTTAAGAATGTTTTGTGCAGGTATGATAATGGTTATTGTGGTTATGTTTATAAAATAGCCAGGTTTTTTAGAGACATTTGGTAAAGTGTTCATTAAAAATGATCTGATCTGGGGTAGTGGGTAGACTAAGGGTGAAACAAAATTGACTCTGAGTTGATATTTGTTGCAGCTGGGAAATACAAACATGGGGACTAATTAGAACCATTGGGTGTGCTTCCTCACCTGAGCAAAATGTTCCATAGTAAAGGATATTAGCTGAGCAGGAAAGAGAGAGGCCAAGTGGAGACACAAAGCAGTATGTACCACAGACAAATACACTTATGCTTCCAGTTAGCCCTAAGGTTTTTAACCAGTTAGCTTATGGATAGAAATACAGTGTGAAGTATTGCTTGTATTCCCCATAGGCAAAGATTTGTTAATTACGGCAGGTAAGCAAACTCCTGTAATGGATTGCGCATTTTCTTCTGAGTGTTTGTAAATAAGACATTAACTGAGGTAATGAAATTATCCTTCTAGAGAGGAATTTCAGATGCTTCGCTTAAATGTTTTTTTTTTTAAAAATCTTTTATTTATTTACTTATTTGGTGCAGGGTCTTGCTATGCAGTTCAGACTCAGTGATCCTCCTGACATAGCCTCCCCAGCATTGGGATTACAGGTATGCACCACCACGCTAGATTTCAGTGGCCAGCATGGTGTGCCCGGGGTTCTGGGGCCAACACAGCACGTGTACTGGGGTTAGAACTTAGGTTCCTACCCTTGCCAGGCAGGTGCTTAGACCACCGAAGTATCTTCCCAGCCCCAGATGCTTATTTGAAAGGTGTACCTCCTTATGATAAAATAGAGCTCAATAGAAGAAAACAGAGCTGGGCATAAGTCAGCTTTCCATCACTGTAGCAAAATACCTGAGTTAAACAACTTACACAGACAAAAGATTTATTTTGGCTCACACTTTTAGAGGTTGAGCTCATGGTCAGTTGACTCCACATTTTCTGGCCTGTGGGCAGGAAAAATATGGTAGAAAGCATGTGGTGGAGGTGCTAATGACCTCATGACCCTGGGAAGCAGAGAGAGGCAGAGAAAGAGATAGAGACAGAGATAGAGATAGGTGATAGAGGTAGAGACAGAGATAGAGACAGAGACATAGAGATGAGACCGAGACAGAAACAAAGGGGGGGGGGATGTGGACTGTGGCCTCAGTACCCTCTTCCAGGGCATGTCCTGCACTGACCTAACCTCATTCCATTAAGTGCCATCTCCTAAGGCTTCCACCACTTCCCAATTGCACCATCAACTAGAGATGAAGCCCTCAACCCATGAACCTTCATTGGACATTTAAGATCCAAATCCTGACAGTCTGGGAGAGGGCAGAAGAGAACCGATGGGAGTAGCTTCTAGACATGAGAACAGCTGAGCTTGCTGTGTATTTCCCTGTGATTTCAGTCTTCCAGCAACTGATTCAAATAAAACATAAGTCCTATTGTTTTCCTTAGTTATAAGAGAGGTGATCACAGTGTTACTACACCTGTAGTCTTTAGGGCTGGGTTATAGATCAGTGTTAGGGCCCAGGGCACACCTGGTCTTGGGTTTTATCCCCCAGGCCTAGAAATAAAGTAAGCTTGAGCCAAAGAGGAAAAAGAATCTCTTTGTCTTAACCATCTTAATACTTAGTGTTTTCTGTGATTATGTTGCTATTTAAAATATTTTCATCTCAACAAATTTCAAGCATATTCAACAGTATACAACATTATGAACTGCCCATATTAATTAGACCTTTGGCAACTATCAACTCTTAGCTATAACTCTCTCTTTCTATTCTACGAGGGATTTTTTTTTTTAAGTCAGGTTTCACTGTGTAACCCAGGCTGGCCTTGAACTTGTGGCCATCTTCCTGACTCAATCTTCCAAGTCCTGGGATTTCAGGTGTGTGCCTCCTTACCTGGCCCCAAAGTTATTTTTGAAATAAATCCCAGAATCCTTTTATGTCATTTTGTAGACATCTCTGTATTTACCCTCTTAAAAAATGAGTGTTTTTTAAAGTCTTACTGAAGGTCAGTGTGCATTTTGAAAAGACTGCATTCCTATTTCTTTGCCACTTCTTGCTGGATTTTAGAATGGTGGTGCTTTTAACTTAATTACGCCTGCATTTCCTTCAGATAGAGACTCATGAATGGAGCCACATGTGAATGAGGAAGCGGATGTGTGTGGACAGACAGTGGGGAATCCCCGTGCAGTCACTGCCTGCCTCCTGCCTTCACACTGGGGTGAGCTAACAGCTGGAGGGTACGGGCTGCGAGGTGCTTTTAGGTACTTGTGGAGCACCTCATCAGTACCAACAAACTTCAGCTTTCCCAGGTCTACAAAGCGAGCTTCAGTCACATAACTGTAGGAAAGCCTTCTGAAGGCTCTCATTGCTTTGAAAATGAGGATGTTTCTCAGTTTGTTACTGCTGGGCTCTGCATCTCTGGCTCCTCCCTGGACAGGACCAGTCATTCTGGGGTCCTTCATTGACTCCTTATTCTCTCTAAGTGCTCTGATGTTGGCTGCCTCTTCTCTCCCCCTGTTTGTGTTTTCTTGTCTATCTGATTTACCTTTCTGTTTCTCTGCTACTCCCAGATCTATACATCTTCCTACCTCCACCTGAAACTTCCTTTATCTGTTTGAAATCTGGCACAGGGTTCTCCAGCACCTCACACCCTTCATCACATCTGAGCTGAACCTTGTGGTCTGTCCTCTCTCCACTGCTCGCTCCACTCGGCCTACTTTTCCTCTTTTATTTAGCTTTATCTCAGTGTGGAAAAGCCTGGTGATCATGACTATTCCAATTGGTATTATTCCTCCTGCTACTTAACTTTCATTCCTCTATCTATCTCTTATCCACCGAGTTAACAGTGCTTGCAGATAATTGCCTCTGAAAATTTAAGTGACATGTATCGGTCAGATCACTTAGTTTCTGCCTCTAATTTCTTGGGTCCTGGGCTCACTCTGTAGAGGGTAAGACATGGGGTGAGACTTTCAAAATCATGCTTATGTGTGAAAGCACAGGATGAACAGATGGACAATCAGAGAAGGAAGGGAGATAAAAGATAACACCCAAGACACTGTGGCCTTGCTGGTGGTGGTAGGGAGCTTGTTCTATTTGGGGCTTTTGTGGAAGATTTCATGGATAAAGACTTGCTTGAAGTTGACCAGAGAAGACGGGTAATAAGGACATTTCAGGAAAATGTGGGCAAATTTTCAGAGGCTGAAAACATCAAGGTACTGTATGTGTGAGTTTATGTGTGTTTGTGTGTATACGGATTTCAAAACATCCGCAAATTCCAGGTTAACTAATCTTACATTATCTTTTTTCTTGTACCATAGAGGTGTCATGACATCCTTCTCAAAAATATAGGTAGCTTTTCTTCTTAAGTCTGAAATTTGAAATTTATCATCTATGGTACTTCAGTTTCTGAGTCCATCCTACCCTTCCATGTTTCTTCCAAGCATCATCTTTAACTTTATTCAAAGTAGACAACTCAGAATTTTTTTGCAAACACTACACTGTCTTTCCCTACCACTGGTGCATCCTAGTTTTACCTGGAATTCCACCTGTTGTTTTCCAAGTACTGATGGTCAGACTCTGTCCCGTTATTTATGAACTTTTTTTTTGAGACAGTTTCAAGGTGTTTGAAACTAGCCTTGAACTTTCTAGATAGCCCACACTGGCCTTGAACTTGTGATCCTATGCCTCAGCCTCCCAAGGGGTGAGATTATAGGTATGTACTAACATACCCAGTTTGAACATTTTGGAAGCACTTTAAATACATACAAAGAAGAAATATTGTTTAATGATCCTTATGCATTTTCAAAGTCCTGCTAATGGCATGGTGGTAACCTGCAATCTCAGCACTCACAAGGCCGAGGGAGGAAGGTGCAGTGAATTGGAGACCACCACAGTGAATTCAGGGCCAATATGGACTTCATAGTGAGAATCTATCTTAAAAAAACCAAAGAACCAACAAACAACAACAACCAAAACACACTCTTTTGTATTCCTTTGTGATACTTTTCTCTCTTTTTAAATCATCATTTCTTTTCTATTCTTTTTAGTTTCCTTATCTAATTTTCTTTCTCCAGCTCTCAGGGTATAAAACTTGGCATATCCTCTGCATGTACTCACTGTTACAGAAATTGGATTTTATATCCCCTGAATCTTCAAAAAGCAAAATTTGCATCTTAATGTTTATCCCTTGAAGTGTCTTCCTTTGGTGAGCTGTTGGCAATTTTACCTCAAAGACACACACACAGAGAGAGAGAGAGAGAGAGAGAGAGAGAGAGAGAGACAGAGACAGAGACAGAGAGAGACAGAGACAGAGACAGAGACAGAGACAGAGAGAGCTCATATGGGTCAAAAAAAAAAAAAACCATTCAGGCAACAGATATTTCTGACATGCAAGGATTGGGCAAAATCACTACCATCATGCAAACTTAAATCCTAGTGAGGGAGATGGGGTTCATTAAGAATAAATACATGCAAAACCAAATAAGTACAGCAATAAAATAGCTGTGGATTATGAGGAAAATAAATGGAAGACAGTAATGAGGTCCTGCTTTAGAGAGTGGTGTGGGATGGTTCTGTCAGGCACAAAGTCAGTGATCTGAGTTTAGAGGATTGAGTTTTTATCCACAGGAGGTTGGGCTGGGGGCACCAGGCAGAGGGAAGAGCCCGGTAAGCTCATAGGATGCTGAAGGCGAACCTTTTAGAGACGAGAACCCACCCTGCAACCCCAAACCCACTTATTTATCACAAAATGCCAACATTGCAATTAAACTTGAATGCTGAGTCTTTAGTTTAGAAAAAACAACTTAGACCCTTGGCTCAGGAGCCAACAAAGACAGCTCTGTGTGCCCCAGGTTTGCCATCACATTGCCTCCATGCGAAGCAAAGTGGCTGCAGGTTTTCAAATAAGCCTTTTAGCTTTTTTTTTTTTTTTTTTTCTGTCCTTCCTGTAATCCCAAGGAACTCTGGCCCACTGGTAGAATTCTCAGTGGTGCTCATGACCCATGTCCAGTTACATGTGGATGCTGTAGAGACAACTGTCGCTTCATTTCTGTCCCTCTTCCCTGCTCCACTAGGTGTTTTGCTCAGGATCATCATGACTGAAGAGCGAATCACATTTCTCTGCTAGTTTCATTGCCAGCTTCACTTGGAACACAAGCCCAGATGCAAGGAGGCAGGAGAGGGCAGCCAAGGCCCTCAGGTTGCCGGTTACTTGGCTAGAAATCTCATTCATATTGGGAAACAGATTTTTAAAATAAATTTGGCACTGGAAGTACCACCATCCTTTTGGGACTCTGTAAGCCCTCCCAATCCTGCTCTCCAGCCTTTAGCCATGCTGCCAAATACCTCAGCATCAGCATATCCCGAGGGTGCCACCTTCTGCAGAGCCTGTGGGCCCCATGCTGCTGGCTCGGCCGGTGGAGTAGCACAATCTTCTCCTTTATGTAATAAGGCACAGCAGAGAAGTCCTTTGTGCTCACCCTTTGTGAGTGGGTGCTGGGCAAGACGCTCACGTAACCCCTCATTTTCCACATGGTCAGAGCTAGTGTACATTTCTGTGGCCTGGTAAATATTTTCGAACTGTTGGCAAGCCTGTGTGCCTCCCCAATGCTATTTTGCTGCAGGCCAGAATTATAATGACCCAGCTTTAGTTTAGGATGAATTTTGCAAATCTACGTGTGTGTTGGCACCACACTATTTTCAGAGAAAACACGTGGGTGCGACAGGGGCCGATGGAATACAGCGCTGCCTGCCCAGTCAGGCCAGCAAGGGTCTCTATGAAGTTTTCTGCTAAGAACAGAGCAGGAAGATAAACAGTCCACTTTCTGGGAAGGTTTGGTGCCCACATAGCTCACTACATGATGCCTTCTTTCTGCCTTCTTTTCATTTTTGCTTTAGAATATCAAGGGAAAAGATTGTTTAACATAGTTGGCCATAGAGCTTTTCTGGTCATATTGTTCCCTCCTCCTTTACTTATTATTATTATTATTTATTATTATTATTATTATTATTATTATTATTATTATTTAACTTAGCATTCAGTGCTGGCGTCAGGTGTTGGCAGCTTTCCTAGGGGAAACAGATTGCTCTGAGTGAACCACAGCTGGAAACTGACTGTGTATTGTTTTTCTTTCTTCCAAAAAGTAAAAGAGGCATTTACAAGGGTGGCTGGAGAACATTGTCCTGTCCAGATTTACTTTATGGATTTCTTTCTCTGAGTCTGGTTAATGATAATACCATGACTGGATGTCTAAATGGACCCACTTCCACTTCCGGTCTCTCCTCCTGAGCCGCTGTTTCCCTGGGAACAATGAAATCCCAGGGTTGTGCTACTGGAAGAGGAGGTGGAGCCTGGTCCGGCCGGTTTCTCCCAGCTGAAGTGTGTGGTCTTTGGAACTAAGTAAAGAGTAACTCCTGTAGGGTTTTCTTCGGCTGGCTTTCTCTGCAGCCTTGGAGACTTCATCAGAGTTGCTGGCTCTTTTAGGGCTGGGCAAGTACACGAACTGCGGAATGTTGCTGTATATATGTTTATGATTTCTCTTTGATTTGATCTACTTCGAGGGAGAACGGGAGTTTCTCAGAGTGTATTTCAGCTGGGTTCTGTGCGTCTTGGAACGATCTTGTGCTTGTTGCTGGAAGGAGTTTGCTAGACTTTGGTGTGTTAGCTTTAAGAAGAATCTGCAGACCGCACATCTGCAGTGCACGGGTAGGGAGGGATCCAGCTTAGAGCGAGGTAGAGTTAGCAGGCAGCGAACTCAAGGGGAGAGTGGTGTCGACGACTGGCTGGAGTGGCTGGGGGCACAGGTGAAGTGGAGAAAGAAGCATGCACTTCCTGCTTCTGCTTGGAGACTTTATTGTTGTGGGCATTTATTTCTCTGCTACCAGGGCCAAGAAATCACTCTGTCTCTGTCTCTGTCTCTGTCTCTGACTCTGTCTCTCTGTCTGTCTCTGTCTCTGTCTGTTTCTATCTCTGACTCTGTCTCTCTGTTTTTCTGTCTCCCTTTCATTTTCAAAATAGATGCTTTCATACTGTTAGGAACTGCACCCCATTACTTGCTTTATTCAGGTTTTTCAAAGGAAGTTTTCTCAATAAATATTTTTTTTTCCCTTTGATTTCATACTCTGTTAGAGATGAAGGGAAAAAGGTAGGAGTTTAAGAGTAACTTCAGCTTTTGGTATGCTTAAATGAGCACTGGAGGCTTTTTCTCAGGCAAAATATAGTTTGCTTTGAGTTTTGTTTTATTGGAAAGAACTATAGGATTTTGTCACTGAGATTATCTGAGTTACCTGTCACATGCACTGGACTATGTTTGTACTTATTTGAAAAATTTAAATCTGTCATTCATTCCTTGCTGCACTGTCTTATTTGGAATAGCACCCTCTGACATTTTAACTGAAGCATGGATGAAACTTGTTGGAAATAGGCCATTTGTCTATTGGGGTTTTCACAGTCAGATCCAGCACCTAGCAGAGTTCCTGATACATGCTAAAGCTCCATGTAGTATCAGTTGAAATTGCACTATGTTGAATAATTGGGCAACATGTCCTCAGGGGTGCTGTAAATTTCAAGAGTAGGAAAGTGGACTGTGAGTTTTAAATGTTATACAGTGCATTGAATGAAACGAAGAGAGAATTGAGAAAAGTGGCTTGACTAAAGGTATTCCTAAAGGCTTTATCTGTGTTCATGGATAAACATACTTTTCTGGCTCGATAAAAGTTGATAGAATTGATTGAGTTAAGGCCCTGGGTTCAACCTCTAGTCTCACATAAAGACAGAGGGGAAAAAGAGAGGGAGGGGAGAGAGGGAGAAAGGAAGAGAGAGAACATGATGGAGACAGAGAGAAAGAGAGAGAAAGACTGGCTGTAATCAAGAGCTCTTTATGGTCATATTTGTCATCCTCTTTGTCTCTGTCTTCTTCCTCATGACCCACCTATTTACAACCTCCCAAGAGCTGGATTACAGGTACACACCATCATGCCCAGTCTCAATCACAGTCTCAGTGTGTACCCGGGTGGGGCCAGCACAGCAGGCTTGGGGATCAAACCCCAGGCCCCTGCTCCTGCTTACAGGTACTTTAATCCACTGAGCTATTTAGCTGGCGCTTGATTCCTTAAATTTCTTAGCAGCTTTTGAATCTGCCCAGGATGTCATTCAGGGCTCTGTCTGCCATGAGGCACTCACTCTCAAGGCAGGGAAGACGTGACTGAGGAAGTAGATCTGCTTTGGTGTTGTCTGCCAAGTGCAGACAGACACAGGTACTTTATAAAGGGAGAAAAATCTAGGCCCTTAAAAGACTGCTTCTTCCGATCTGCTTCCCAAGTTGGCATTTCTCAGTCTGTTCTTTTTGACTCATCAACAAACGTTCTTGAGCCAAGTTCTTTGTAGCTTCAGCTCCAGGATGAGCAACAGCAGGTTACACTCCCATCTGGCCCCCAGAGATGCAGTAACCTCCTTGCCCGGGCCCATCTGTGACCTTAATCCATCTTGGAACTGAGTGAATATAAGTAACTATTACTCCAGGTGGCATCATTTCAAACTTTTCCTCAGGGGTTTTCAACTCCTGGTAGGTGAACTGAGGAAGTGGGCAGGGTGGGGCAGTGGAAAAAGCAGTTTTTATTTTACTTCTATTAATGTTAGTGGTTGTGCACAGACACAGTGGGAAGATGGCAGGCTACTGAGGTACCGGGGACTGCGTTTCTCTGAGGCTGAAAAATAAAAGACTATGGCCAGCTCCATCCTTCATTATTAATATTATGACAAAGAAAAGACAAAGAAGTTAAGTTACAAATTCTCAGCAGGGAGGAGGGGCAAATTGTCCTAGGAAGAGGGAGTTGGCATTATGACCTGGATATTTTCAGGGTAGATGGGTGGATATACCGTTCTGGACCCCACTCTGCCTTTGGGACAGCTGTGTCGACTGGTGCCTGGGCTCCTGTTCCACACACATACTTGTTGATTGCGCAGGATGGTGACAGCACACGTACACCCTGTGGCAGCTCTCTTTTAATTTCTGTTCCTGCTTTCACTGCGATGGAGACCATAACCTTTTCTTCATTTTCTTTCCCTATAGGCAAGAAGCGAAATCCTGGCCTTAAAATTCCAAAAGAAGCATTTGAACAACCTCAGACCAGTTCCACGTAAGTTGGCACGACTAGCATCTGAATCTAAACACTTGGACTACACAGGTGTCCATTAGGGGTTTAATTTTGGCCTGGTGGGAAACACCTTGGCTTTGGATGAAGTTGTTGGGAAGGAAAGCCCTTTGAATTAGAAATCATTTGTTCAGTGTTCTTGGGCCTGAAGTAATTATAGTAGTAACTTTGGAGGTGCTGTCTCCAATTATTGGCTGAGTCAGAATGGAGTGTTGTGTGGCTGAGTACTCATAGAAACCCAGACAGATTCTGGGGTATGGAAGCTCTTGCTTTTCCCCCTGTGGACTGAATACAGAAACAAATTACCATAAAACTTGGACTGAGAGAGAAAGATATTGATGAACCCACATCTTGATTCCTGCAACCTGGCCCTTATAAACAGAAGGTGAAGTGAAGCAAAAGAATTCCTCTTTTAATTAAAGCTCTGATCCATCCTTTCTAGGGGTCTCCTTCTATATTTTTGTCTCTGTGGGGTGGTCTAGCAAGTGTCATGACCACCTGCCAAGCGTCTGCATAGGCTGAATGGGTTTTCTAAGGCATCAAATCATGGTAAAGGCATCAGAACAAGTGCAGAGAGAGAGAGAGAGAGAGGGCATCCCTGTGGAAGCTGGTGTCTTTAAAGCCACTATTGATGTCTACAGAGTGCCACCCTTGGTAAAGGACTGGCTATTAACTGGGATCCAGCTCATCAGAGATGGCGCCCTCTAGTGTTAAAATGTGTTTGTTAACATGACCCTGTCTACCGGACGACGGTATGACGAGATCCTTGGGTTTTGCATTTCCATGTGGTAACACAAAAACACTGTAAGAAACATAAAAAAATGTCTTTGTGTTACTGCAGGGAAACAGGCCACACTAGGGGGACAGAGAGAGTGGGGGCCCAGAGTGGGGGTCTGCTGTCTTGAGTTCTAGATGGTACCTGAGAGACTAATCTTTAGTTAGAATGTTCTTGTGAGAAGCTGTGACAGGTTCTTCCCATTCCTACCACTAAGGAGTTCGTTTTCTGGAGTATGAGAATGTACCCAAGCAATTTGTTTTCCTCATCCTATGTCCCTGAAAACTGTAATTATTATTATTATTTTTTTTTTCAATTAAATAATCTACATTTGTTTATTGACTGCCTTCAGTATGTATTATTGTCTTAGTTACCTTTCTCTCATCACTGGGACAAATACCTGACACTCAAAATAAAGGAAAGAAAGGTTTATTTAGCTCACAATTACTGGAGGCTTTAAATAATTTTTTTTCTTTTTTTGGTGGAACCGGGGATTGAACTCAGGTCCTTGTGCTTGCCAGGCAAGCACTTATCCTACTGAGCTATCTCCCTGGCCCCTCTGTAATTATTATTAATTCTCTCTCTGTCTTTTTTCTCAAGTGCTTCGAGTCAAACATGTGGCCTGCCCGTGATACCTGTATAGGACTTTATGAGACAGTTTCTAAAATTTTTTATTTGGAAATAACTATAGGTCCACACAAGCTGCAGAAATGTACAGGGAAGCCCCCTGTATTCTTTCCCCAGCCTGCACTGAACTTTCCAACCTCCCCCCGTGCTGTGTCACCATGGCACGTAACTGTAGTAGATTATTGAAACAAATGATAAAAACATACTGGTACAAATTCTAGAAGTTAGCTTGATTTCACCAGCAACTATTTGTGTCATACAAGTCTGTGTGTGTGTGTGTGTGTGTGTGTGTGTGTGTGTGTAACTCTGTGTGGTTTATCACACCTACAGTTTGTAGTCCTGTTATCCTCATCAGTTCTGGCTGCAGTAACTACCGCCATCATCAGTATGCCCAACTTCATGCACAGCACAGCTCTTTCTTATCTGCTGGAAGTCTAGAAGGCATACTGACCTTTTCCTTCCATCCATCCCCACGCTAATGCCCACCAATCATTCATCTGTTCTCCATTACCATTTTGTTATTTTGTGATGGCTACATAAATGGCATCTCTTTTTGCAACTGGTTTGGTTTTCATTCAGCGTAGTTTTGAAATTCGTGCAAGGTTTGTGCCTACTAAGAACTCTACAACTGATTACCACTCCATGTTGTGTTTTACTGCAGTCTATGGAAGGAAATATGGATGGTTTACAGGATAAACCATCTTTAAGAATAAAGCCACTATCAACATTGTTATATGAATTCTTGCATGAAGGTTATTTATCTGGGGTATACACCCTAGTGCAATTGCTGGTTTATGGGGTAAGTTCATTTCCAGTTTTGAAAGAACAGCTGAATGTTCTTCAAGAATGGTTTTCCACTTTATAGTCTGACTAATAATGTAGAAATAGTGTAGCTTATTGCCTCCCTGTTAGCATTTGGTGTTATCAATGTTTTGCATTTTACCTCTTCGGATACATAGTGTGACAGCATTATATTTTCACTAGAATTTCTCTAGTGGCCAGTTTGTAGGATAGGGTTTTAGGTGTACATTTTGTTTGGCAAAATGCCTCTGGATGTCAAACCAGATCTTTTTAATTGTTAACTTTGGAGACCTATTTATCTATCTTAGATAAAAAGACTTTTTCAAGTATGGGATATGAAAATCTTTCCTTCCAGTTTATAATTTGTTTTTTCATTCTTTTAGCAGAACTGTTTTTTTTTTTTTTTTGTACCTGGAATTGAACTAAGCACTTAAGCTTGCCAGGCAGATGCTTGTGCTGCTGAGCTATGTCCCTGGCCTGATAAAGATATTTCAGAGTCAAGGTTTTAAAGTTTGTCAAAATTCAGTTTGTCAGTTATTACTCTTAAAGACTGTGCTTTTGGTAACAAGTATAGGAAGCCTTCACCTTGTGCTAGGTCCTAAAGATTTTCTGTATTTTTCTTGAGAAATTTTATAGCTTTATATGTAAGCCCATAAACTATTTGGATTGTTATATAAGTACATATGAAGATTAAAATTACCTTTTAAATTTTGCCAGTAGATTTCCAGTTATTCTTGTACAGTTTGTGGAGAATACTGTCCTTTGTCCATTACATTGCTTTTATTCCTTTGCCTAATATCAATTGGGCATGCTTGTTTTGATCTATTTTTGGATTCTCTGTTCATTAATTTCTATGTCAGTATCACACTGCCTTCATCACTACAGCTATATATAAAGTCATGGCATTGGGTAAAATAATTTTTCCAACTTTGTTCTTCATTCTACGAAAATTATGCTGACTCTTCAAAGGGCCATTGTCTTTCATATAAGTTGTAGATTAAGTTGGTCTGTGTCTTCAAAGGAACTTTCTGATGTTTTATTAGTAACTGAGTTTAATTTGTAGATCAACTTAGGTATAATTGATACCTTTGTTACATGAGTCTTTCAATCCATAGGTGCTGGATTTCTTCAAGGTTTTAGATCATCTTTTCTTATATCAGCACTTTTTATAATGTAGATGATCTGTATTAACATTAATGGCTATGTCTAGATGTTCTTTCAGAGCCTCATGCAGTCATAGATGGGGCCTTTCCAGAGGTAGCTGGGTCTAGAGGGTGTGAGGCTGGGATTGCATCATGGTCCAATGGGAGGATCCAGGGCAGTAGGATTAAGGGTATGAGTGCTGCCCTCTGAAGGGCAGGTGGTCTGGGTAAGATACAAGTGACAGAAACAGCTGTGGTCCCTTTGCTGGCCTGTAGTGTCTTCTGCCTGTTATGAAGTGTTTCTCCTCTTCAGTGTCCCTGCGCCATACCACCCTTCCCTACAGCCAGCTGATTATAGACTGGACCCTCCACAGACTGGGAGCTAAATTAACCATTCCCTCTTTGATTTTGGGTGCCAGGTATTTTGTCTTAGCAACAAGAAAAGTAATGGTACTGATTCCAAACATATGCCCTCTTGCCTAGCTTCAATCACTTACTAGCACGTCTGGTACTAATATAGATTCCTTTTTTGAAAAGGTGCCATTTATGTTTGAAGAAGCTCTTCTCTGGTCATACTATCATGAGAATTTTTATTATAAATGAGTGCTGACTATTTTGTGTAGGTCAGTTGACATGATTAGGTTTTCCCCCTTTGATGTATTAATATGGTGAATCATATGAATTAATTTTGATGAATTCTATGAATTAACATCAAGCTAGTCTTTTTTTTTTATTTTAGTGAAGCATCTACGGGGTGTTCAGCTTCTCACTACTAGATCAGACTTGTAGTGATCCGCCTGTTTATAGCCTCCAAAGTGCTGGGATAACAGGCCCGTGCCCTCATAGCCAGTCTCAATTGCTGTCTTAGTGTGCCCTGGGGGCAGGGCCGAAACAGCAGGCCTGGGGATCAAATTGATATCCCCTGTGCCTACTTGTGGGTGCTTTAACCTGCTGAGCTATTTGGCCAGCCCTTATCAAGCCCTTATTGTCCTCCAAATCAGTCCCAGTTGGTTGTGATACAGTTGTTTTAAAAATCCGTGGTTAGATCTGATTTGCTAAAGTTTCATGGAGGGCTTATTTATTTATTTATTTGTCTTTTTGAGACAGTCGCTCTATATAGCTCAGGCAGGGCTTGAGCTCACTTTGTAGTGCAGGCTGGTCTTGAACTCACAACTATCCTCCTGCCTCAGCCTCCTGAGTGCTGGAATTACAGGCCTGCACCTCCATACCTACTGTCACAGTGGATTTTTATATCAAAGTTTATGAAAGATGATTGTCCATGCTGATTTATTATTAGTATTATTGTTATTATTATTATTTTTGTGGAACCAGGGATTGAACTCAGGCCCTTGCACTTGCCAGGCAAGGGCTTATTCTACTGAGCTATCTCCTTGGCCCCTGATTTATTATTTCTGTTGTGCCTTTTTTTTTCTATTTTAGTATTAAGATAATACTGGCCTCATAAAAATGAGGTAGTAGTAAGTGCTCTTTTTTATTTTCCGGTAAATATTGGTGTTAATTCTTTGGATCTTTGTTAGGATTTTCCAGTGAAACAAAATGTGCCTGGGTAGTTTTTAGAACTTCTAAATTGCAAATATAATTTCTTTAACAGATATAGGTATTTTTATATTATCTTTTTAATCATGGCTGGCTGTTTGTGGCTTTTGAGCAGTTGGTTTATGTCTTCTACTTAGTGAAATTCATGAGAATCATATTGTTACAGTATTCCTTGACCAATCATTCAACAGCTGCAGATCTGTTGTGATAGCCTGGCTTTTGCCCCCTGATATTGGTGATTTGTGTCATTTCCCTGTTAGCTTTGTGAGTTTTGCTCAAGTTTTACCAATTTTATTAAGAACTGGATATATTTTATTGTTTTCACATTTTCAATTTAATGCTTTCTGCTTTTACTTTTTTTTTATTTTTATTTTTGTGGTATTAGGGATTGAATTCATGACCTTGCACTTGCCAGGCAAGTGCTTATTCTACTGAGCTATCTTTCTGGCCCTCCACTTTTGCTCTTTATTTTATTTTTTTGGTGGAACTGGGGATTGAACTCAGGCTCTTGCTCTTGCCAGGGAGGTGCTTATTCTACTGAGTCATTTCCCCAGCCCTGCTTTTACTATTTAATATTTTCTTTTAACTATGTTCCTGTATCAGGCTGAAAGTAAAGCTCAGTGGTGCTGTGTGGTACTTCCCCAGCATGAGTAAAGCTTTGCATTTGATCCTCAGCATTACGGGGAGGGAAAAAAAAATCAATTCTAAAATAAACCTCCTGGTGCCACACCTTCCTTCCCTATAAAACACATGCTTTGCCTTTTCTTAATGCATGTTGACTTTCCTATTTTATGACTTTCTGAAAGCCTTCCTTGGTAGAAGCAATGAATAGAAATGTGTATGAGCCTGAAAGCGCTTTGTGCTTTGTATGTTGAGTATGCTTTTTTGCTTAATGTTGTAAAGCTAAGAACATCCCTTTATTGCTGTGTGCTGTACCTCTTGAGCTCCCAGCCTCCTAGTATTATTATTTTAATGCTGAAGTTTCAGATTGTACTTGTAGAGAAGTAGCTTCCACGTCTTATGTTTCTCTTGGCAAGTTTTTGAGGTTGGCTTGGTGATTCTTACCACCTTCTGCTATGTGAGAAGAAAGTCAATAGCCTGGGACAGAGCTCCTTTATCTCTCTTCTATGTGTGTGGTCCTCCAGCTCGAGTGCCTGGAGTGGTGATGCCAGTGTGTCTTTGACTCCAGTTACCGAGCTGTCTCTTCACTTTGCTGGGTAGTCACTAGTTCTAAATCTCTTCCAGGCTAGTATCTTTACATTTAACCCTCACAGGAGGCTCAGGAGGCAGATTTTATTCCTCTCACTTGGCGTATGAAAGAACAGAGCTGTGTGAGCATCTTGTTGCTCAGAGTTGATCAGCATACCTACATGGCAAGATGAGTTCAAGCTCTGAAGGCGAAATGCCAAGGCTCACATTTGGGATCTAAACTTCTCTATCTGGATACCTCAGGCAAGCACACTTCCTCGCACTAAGCCTTAGCTTCCCCTCCTGAAAAATAGGAATAAGTAGGATGTGCTTATGAGGAGGATTAGGTGTCGTAATCCACAGGAAATGTCTAACTTAGGAGCTGGTTCATTGCAATTTCTCAGTGAATTGTAGCTCCTGGCTGTTTATTGTGGCAGCTTTGAAGTGGCAGAGCTAGCAGACAAACTCGGGATCTCTGACTCTTGTGTGTATTTTTAGCCACATATTAGACTGGGCAAAGTATGGTCAAACAGGTCATGGCTTGAGTGAAGCACCACCCTTTCCTTCTGTACTTGAGAAGTGGATGCTATTCTGAGTTCTACGGTCATCAACTCTTTGAATGACTGTTAGTTATTTGATTTCTTCCAGTGTCAATTCTTTGTATTGCAATAGAGATAAAAATACATCTCAGTATTGTAAAAATTTAAGAAGCGACTTAATGTAAACGATTGAGCACAGTTTCTGGCCCAAGTGGACATTTAATTAAATTCATTATATAAGTTAATAATTGCAGTGACCAGTGAACTAAATAATTATAATAACCAAAGTTGGTTGGTCATATAAAACACTAAGACTAGGTAACCTTCGGAATCCCTTTGGTCTTCCAGAGGAAACATTTTACAATGAGTTTGGTTCTTTTCCCAAAAGACTGGAAGACTCAGCAATTGGCTCACAGCATCCATCCAGTTTTCACCTCCTGTAGAGTCTTAATGGTCTGGAGTGTGTCTGGCTCTGGACAGGAAGGATTCAGTCTTAACTCTCAGACCTGGCTCCATCATTTGATGCCTTTGGCAGACTCGATGAATCCCAAATCCTGAGGCCCAGCTAGATGAGTCGCTTTCATTAGTGAAGGTTGGGAGTTGGGGGCAAGTTCTTTGATTCAGTCTCAGGAAGCCATCTTTGGAGCAGACTTGGAACCGTGGCCAATTTTCTTATTTTCTTCTTCTTTGTCCTGTTTAGTTCAAGGCTGATATTCAGGTGACTTGAATTTTATTTTCTGTGCTTCTGACAGCTGTGTAGATACAGAAAATCATAACCAGTTTGGATATTTTCTTTTATTATTTTTTTTTAAATCTGGAAGGTGGCACTGTGTTACTTTTAATTTGGGGCATAAGGTGTAATGCGTGTCTGGTCAGCGAACTTTTTCTCAATGATCAAAGTATTTCGATTCAAAGTATTTTGGGCTACCAGGGCCACAGTGGAATCTTTTGTTTCTCCTTTGTTGGTGATGTTTTACAACTAACTAAATTTGTAAAAGTATTTTTTAGGGTATAATTTGCCAGACTCTGTCACAGAATATAGAAATATGAGATCTGGGTATCTGGTACCCTCACTGGTTGGCAGAAAAGTGGAGCTGGAGCACATATGTGGTTTTCCTCTTCTATATTTTTAGAAAGGTGAAGTATGGAAGAATTGAAAAGGGCTTTTAAATGATTGATACTAGGCCTATGTTTCAGTGGTATTCATCTTTATTTCCAAAGGATTGTTGTAATTAGTACAGACAAATTATGATGGGTAAGGGAAAACAGCTTGAGACATTTTAAGAATGAAAAATTACATGTCTAAATTAGATGTCAGAAATGCACGATGCACCAAGGTCTTCCTGTCATTTGTGTGAGTGTGTGTGTGTGTGTGTGTGTGTGTGTGTATGTACACATGTGCTTATGTTTTGTTTTCTTTTATCCTTGCCCCTTGCTCCCTGGCCTCTATTTTAAGTTAGTATGGAAAAACTTCAAGCATTCTATGTATATCAAGGAGATTTGGAGGCAAGGGAAGACTCATCATTAAAATCTTTGATTCGTACTATTGTCTACATTTGTATTTCTACTTCTTTCTCCTTGTTTTATGCATGTTTAGCTTGAACAGAGGGGTGCGACTGTAATCACTGAAAATGACTGTCATTAGCAAATGAGTTTGTTTTCTCTTCTTTTGATCTTCCCTTCCTCTACCCTTTCTTCCTTTATCCTTTGTAATTTTTTTTTTCTGTATTTTAGGGAAGGGACTGTAGGGTGTTCACATTCTTAGTACTAGATTGGACTTCTCGTGATCTGCCTCCTAAGAGCTGGGACTACAGGCGCATGACACCACACTCAGTCTCAATTGCCTTCTCAGTGTGTCCCTGGGTGAGGCTGGCAGGTGGGCCTGGGGATCGAACCTCCGGCCTTTGAGCCTGTTTGTGGGTTCTTTAATCCACTGAGCAATTTGCCTAGCCCTCCTTTATAAATTTTGAAGACCATTCTGCCATGGGGTGGGGTGCCCCTTTGTTAGGCCACTCTTGCAAAGGACAAAGCACAGCATCAGGATTCTGTGTCATTAGCCTGCAGTTCTTCTGTTTGTTTGATCTCATTAGCGATATATTTCTTAGCATTTGTTACTTTTACCATAGTGTTCTTGGTACGTTTATTAAAAAAAGAAACAAACAACAACAAAAAACCTTAATGGCTCCTAATTAGGTGCACAGGCAGAGGCAAATATCTTCCTCCAGAGTAAATTGCAGCTGACGGAGAGGCTAGTGAACTAATAGAAATAGAAAGACACAAGGAGACTATGGATACAAAATATGAATAGCCTTTGGCTTTGGAGATGAACACAGGAGAGCAATTTCACCATGTACCATTGCTGGACTTGATTCGACAACCTGGGAGAAGAGAAGGGGTGCTGACTTTAGGGATTTAAAGTTTAGCATATCGATACTTGATGGAAAATACCTATTCCATGTTATGTCTAAGATGTTTGATATTCAGACAGATAGAGAGGTTAAGCTCACCTGCCTATGTTATGGGGTAATAATATCATAAGCTTCTCTTTTGGAGGTTTAACAACTTAAGTTTGCAGACCAAAAATTAGAGAAAAAGAAGGGCTACAAGGAGAGCCAGCATTTTGGCCCTAACCTTTCAAGGTCAGTGAGGACTCAGGACATAAGAGAACCTGGACTATAACACTATGTAACTCAGTCATGTTCCAGATTTACTAATTAGGCGACTATTGTGCCACAGAGGAAAGTGATCAGTGATGTAGAGTGTGCCTAAGGAGAGTCACATGGAGAGAAAACATTCTCTCAGGCTTTCACAGAGAGCAAGTTGGTCAAGCAGTGGCCGTGACTCATTCACATGGCTGACACTGACAAAGGATCTACAAAGTGTGGCACAGGGTTTCAGGATAAGTCCTGGGATGATTTGACTGAACTTGTGAGATACAAAGTTATATTTCTTGTTATATAGGTCTTGCTTTATCTTGGTCTTAACCATCCAGCTGAAAAATATAATACCGAGGTATAAAAAGTAAAGCTATATTAATATGCTGATGTGTAAAAGGCTCAAGTCAACATTGCCAGACCTATGGATAATCCACTACTGGACTATATTGGATTATTTTGATGAATTTATTCAGTTACAATATTTAAGTGGCAATGAAATACCCATCTCTGACAAAATAAAATAATAAAAAGCGATACAAATGAAGGACTATTTTGTATCTGTATATATAAAATAGTTAGAATAGATATACAGCTACTTTCTCTTAATTCAGTGAGAAAGAAGATTTATAGTAATAGTGTTTATGGACAGAATATCATGTCTGTCTCTTACACTATGAGTAACCACTATGAAAATAACAATATACAATGTATTAATTATTGAAACTGACTTGATAATCAGTTTTGAAACTGTCTCATTGCTATTTGTTTCTCAGTAACATTAATAAAAAAAAGAAGGGATGCTGAGGTGAAGTTCAGGAGTTCCTTGGGATGGATCAAGTCATTCATCTCTCTGACACTTTTGCCCATCCATAAAGGAAGGGACTGTATTGGGAATTCCTATGTCCTCTGAATTCTGTGAGTTGTTTGTTTCTAAAACAAACAGTTGTGGGGCTGGCCAGATAGTTCAGCAGATTAAAGCATCTACTTAGGCAGGCACAGGGGCCAGGGGTTTATTCCCTGGCCTGTGCTGCTGGCCCCACCCCCACGGCACACTGAGATGGCAACTGAGACTGGACGTGGGGGCACACGCCTGCAATCCCAGCTCTTGGGAGGCTGAAACAAGAGGATCACTACAAGTCTGATCTGTGTAGTGAGACCCTGTAGACCCTGAAATAAACACATTAAAAATAAATTAAAAAACAGTTGTGCAAAGAGCGGTGAAGTAGTACACTGGAGACCTTAGATGAAAACAAAGGCTTATATCTTGAACATAATTACTTATGTAACTGCACACTTGTGGCTCCTCATTAGCAGATGTTTACTGTGTGCCAAACAGTATGCTCAGCATTGCCCTTGGAATATCTCATTCAGTGCACTCTTACTCCAGAAGGTAGTATAAAATATCCCACTGAAAGAAGAAAATGCAGGCTCAAAGAGTTGAAGTATTTTCAACTCAAAAGCTGTTCTATTTTTAACTCCATTGTATTTGTACTGTGATGCTGTTTGATGTGCCTGCTAAACTTCGCCTTCCTCTTTAGGGACACTGCTCCTGTCACTTAGGATTTGGGAAGGACAGTGGACTGCATCTCTCACGTTTTCTTTTCCCCTTCATCTTTCTTAGGCCACCTAGAGATTTGGACTCCAAGGCTTGCATTTCTATTGGAAATCAGGTGAGAAAGTCGTGGTGACAGTGCTACACCTTGGCCATGTTGCACGTATGCTTTCTGGGTGACTACGAAATGGATCCTGTACTGTACCATGCTCTTAGGGGACGGGTCAGAAAAGTTTGAAATTCAAGCAAAATGGCGTGTGGAGCTTTTGCTGTTTTGAGTTGTCAGTTGAAATCAGGCTACTGTGGTTCTTGGGAAAGGTGTGAGAAGAATCAGTGATTCTTTCGGGAGGACCATTTCTTTCTTTTTTAAAATGTGTTTATTTGGGACAGGGTTGCACTACACAGCTCAGACTCGTAGTGATTGTCCTGTTTCAGCCTCCCCAGTGCTGGGATTACAGGTATGCTCCATCATGCTTGGTCTCTGTGGCTGGCACAGCTAAGGACTGGCACAGCATGTGGTACTGGGGATCAAACCCAGTTCCTCATGCTTGATGGGCAGGTGCTTAGACCACTGAGCTATCTCCTCAGCGTGGCAGGGCACTTCTCAAATGCCACATAGCTCTAGACACCAGAAGTCAGTATTAGAAAGATGATTAAAGCTGCAGTGTAGCCAGCTTCAGCTGAGCCACTACCTGAAAACTGGGCTGGATGGAGGTGGCATTCTGTGTCACCTATGCCAAATCAAGTGGGTATTATGGGACTCTAAGCTTTTCCTGTGGCTTTATGTTGTTAGTGGCTGTTTTTAAGTGCTAGAGAAGCTTGTGGTCTATCAAGAATCATTCCGACATTTGGAAAAATTAGATGACAAGAGAATGTCCAGTTCACTTTTCACTTTTTTTTGGTTTTGAATACCAGAAATCAAACTCAGGACCTTGGGATTTCCAGGTAGGCACAGAACTACTATGCCATATGTCCCTGTCCCATACTTTTCACTTTTGTGTTGCATGATGACTTTTTTATTCTTGCAGAACTTCGAGGTGAAGGCAGATGACTTGGAGCCCATTGTGGAACTGGGGCGAGGTGCGTACGGCGTGGTGGAGAAGATGCGGCACGTGCCCAGTGAGCAGATCATGGCGGTGAAGGTAGTGTCGGTGTCCCCAGAGGCTTTCTACACAGCCTGTGCATGTTGTTGATTTCAGCTCTGAAGCAGCCCTTTTCACAGAAGCAAAGCAACCTGTAACAGGGTGAACAAGAAAAGATTATTTGCAGAGAACAGTATTTCTCTCTAAATAGATGAAAAAGCCTTCTTAGGAAGGTGATGGGCATTCATTCATTCGTTCATTTGTTTGTTTGCTCATTTGTTCATTCATGTACCCATGGGTACCGAGGACAGAAACCAGAACCTTTGCACTGAGCTACATCCCCAGCCCTTTAAAAAAATATTTTGATACTGCATCACTATAAGTCAATAAGTTGCCCAGTTTGGACTTGAAGTTGCCATCCTCCTGTCTCAGCCTCCCAGAGTGCTGGAGTTGCAGATATATGCAAGCATGCCTGGCTTTGTATTAGCTTTTTAACTAAGTCCTGTCCACCCATTTTCATTTTCTTTTTGTGCAGCTATGATGTCTTCATTGCACTTAAAAGAATTAATAATACTTTTGAAAAGTTCATCTAATATTGGGTTAAATTAAAATTTTCTCAGTAGCACCAAGTGTTTTTGTCTATGTATTTTTTGTTATTATTTTCCCTGAATTGCCTCTCAACCTTTTGGCTATGGTCATGTGGGAAGAATTCTTCCTGAAAGTCAAGAAGCCAGAAGTGAGAGAGACAGTTGTGTCTCTTCTGGAAAAAGGAGCCAGCCACAGAAAATTTAAGGTCTTCGACCTGTGGACAGAAATCTGACATCAGTTTGCATTTCTCGAGTAAATGCAAGGATTGTAAAAAATTAACATCTGTAGGTCCATTAGCAGGGCAGGGCCCTTGTCCAGAATGGCTAGAAGAGCTGGATTCTTTTGTTCTTGGGGACTGGAGGTCTCTTCTTTTTCTCTTGTAGATTTAAGCCTCTGATTTTATACCTTCAGACTGCAAAGTGACTCCCTGGCAAGTGCAAGGTCCTGAGTTTGGTCCCGGGTAGCAAAGATAGCTAAATAAATAAATAAATAAATAAATAAATAAATAAATAAATAAATTACAGTCAGTTCTGCTCACTCTGCTGCTCACGCAGAATATGTGAATGGCTGAGGACACTGTAGATTTATAGAATTTTTCTAATGAGGCATCAGTTAATGACATAATCACCTCTCTGGAAGGTTGTATTTGCCTTTGGGACAGGTTTTGCTTCAAGCAGAAATACTCTGTAGAAATGAAAGGTTTCTACATTTGTTTGTTTCCTTCTATGTCCTACAGCTGTAGCAGTTTTGTTATAGTTGCTGTTTATTCAGAATACCGTAGGAGCTCATAATCATGGGTTCCACATCTGTAGACTCAACCAGCTGTGGATCAAGATATTTGACAAGGAATTATTTTGAATATGTACTGGGTATTCTTTTCCTCATTAAACAGTATAGTAGCACAAGTATTTCCATAGGATTTGCATTGTATTGCATACTAGAAGTGGCTTGATTTAAAGTGTATGGGATGATGATGCATATAGTGCATTGCGCAAATACAAGGTCATTTTATATTTGCTCTTGCGGATGAGGGTCAATTTCTGGAAATAAAGCCCAGGGATACACAGGACTGATACGTGCTTCTAAAGAGGCACCTGGTTTTTACCCCTTAAGACTTCAAATAAGCAGCAAAGTCATTAACGCTGCAACTTCTTTGCCCTGAGCAAATATAGTACAGGAAACTACACTGGGTTTTCACCTTGGAAATATATTCCCAAACATTTCCCCACTCTCTAAAAGAAA
The DNA here is from genome assembly GCA_004027165.1 of Ctenomys sociabilis. Classification (NCBI taxonomy): domain Eukaryota; kingdom Metazoa; phylum Chordata; class Mammalia; order Rodentia; family Ctenomyidae; genus Ctenomys; species Ctenomys sociabilis. The sequence goes on along the minus strand of PVKA01002658.1, from coordinate 39,067 downwards.
ACTATTAGTTTTCTTCTTACCAAGGACTGTTCAGAAAATCAGATGACCATAATCTTTCTAACTTTGAAGTTGTTATTATCAAGTGGGATCCAACAATATGATGAATATTTAGCATGTGTGAAACTCGTAGTAGAAGACAGATCACTGTTGGTCACCTTCATACACACTCCCTCATTCCAAACACACATCCTATTGCTCGTGCCCCTTTCTGAAGCAGTTCTGCAAGTCCTTTTTCACGAGTGTCTTTAGTTGCATTGTGCTAGCTGCCTTGATGCCCGAATCAATTAAAAACATTTCATGGTCATGCTGACTTTGAGTAACAGTTGGATGCCACCCAGTGCCAGATCCAGTCATCAGAAGGTGGACGAGAATACCCTGTAGTGTTTTCATTTGAAAGAAAGTGCTATAAGTATTTAATCAATGAAATCAGTAAAATTTGATGTTTACATTTGAAAAACAACTACAGTAAAAGACACATTGCCATGAATCCTTAGAATACTCAAAATATGTCTCCTTGCCCTGGACATACTTATGCTTTTGATATTTGGCAGTATGTCCTTTACTACAGTAATAATTGTATTTATTTATTCACTATATCTTTCAGTTCCCCTTGAAGCACTGACTCGTGGAAGGTGCTAGCAGTTGTGAATTTTTGCCTTGTATACAGGATGGGGTTTCTTAAAGCCCTGGCTTTATTGGCAGACTCATCCATGCGTTTCTTGTGCTTTCTCATTCAGCGCATTCGGGCCACTGTGAATAGCCAGGAGCAGAAAAGGCTGTTGATGGACTTGGATGTCTCCATGAGAACAGTAGACTGTCCATTTACTGTCACGTTCTATGGCGCCCTTTTCCGGGAGGTAGGTGATCCTCTGGCGTAGAGCCCAAGGAGAACGATAACCAAAGACTTGCTCTTTGGAGATAATTGCACTCATTGATAAATTCCTTTGCAATCCCCAAGGAAAGCTATATATTTCCTTGCAAAATTCAAGAGTTAGCTCTTCAGGATGGGTGACTGGGTTTTCCCTCTCTCTTTTCCAACCTCGTTATCAATTCTTGAACTGATTGATCTCCAGGGAGATGTGTGGATCTGCATGGAGCTCATGGATACCTCTCTAGATAAATTCTACAAACAAGTTATTGACAAAGGCCAAACAATTCCAGAGGATATTCTAGGGAAGATAGCAGTTTCTGTGAGTATATGATGTGTCTACAAAGAAAATGTGGGGATTCCTGCTGTCGTGCCTTTGAAAGAAGAGATGTTCCTTGCACTGTGTCTACTGCCCAGCACATGTCTATTGAACAGAAGAGTACACTGTGGGGTGGATGCATAAGTACCATTTTTCTCCTGAGCTCTGTGAGGTGGATGCTTCCATTAACTTGTTTTGATAGGTTCTACCTTAATGTGTTTAAGCAGTTCATTCATCTTCAGTGACTGCATTCCCAACATCTGTGTTCTGAGGTCAATACTGCATTTCAATTTGGATTTGTGGAGTTTTTCAAATAAAATTAACAGGCATAAAAGAAATCAAGAGAAAGAAAATAAGAAGGATTGCTCACTTCATGTCTACTGATGTTCAGGAGAGTGAAGAGGGGAAAAAAACATTCCTGAGGCCAAACGGAAACAAGACAGAAGAATAGGACATTGTCTGTGCTCTAAGATACAGCCCTCTCTGGTGGGCGGAGATGAGTTTAGGTAACTTCCAGTGTTGTCTGCCTGGATAGGGACCTCAGTGCTGAGAAAGTGCCCTACCATATGGCCTTAAGTTAGGGAGAAGAAACCTGAATATGCTTCATATTCAATTTCTTTTCAGTGATGCAGTGGGTAAATCTACTTTTTTTTTTTTTTTCTTACAGATTGTAAAAGCATTGGAACATTTACACAGTAAGCTCTCTGTCATTCATCGGGGTAAGCACACATGGTTGTAGTTTTTTATAAGTTAATTTCTTTGGCCCAGTGACCCCTCCATCACTGCTCCTCCCCTGCATAGACAGCAGTGGAAATAAGTGGAAAATAGTGGAAATGAGCCAGGTGAGAGAACTCAGGGTTTTCCTTTGGGACTGAGTAGCAACTATGTAAGTAATTGCATTAGCATTATTATAGTAAAAAAAAAAAAAAAAACAAAGAAACCTGAAATAATCAAGTTATAGAGAAGAAAGGCTTATTCTGACTCACAGTTTTGGCAGGTTCAGTCTGTGGTTCATTGGCACTGCTGCTTTTAGGCCTGTGGCAATAGGAGTGCATGGCAGGGAAGCCTGTTCACCTAATCACAGGGATGAAAGACAGAGGGAGGGACCAGGATCCTACAGTCACCTTGAAGGACAGACTTTTAGGGACCTAATACTCCTGCTTGGACTCACATCTGAATGTTTCCATCACATCCCAGGCATACCACACTGCCTTTGTGGTACACTTAAGATCTAAACTGGCCAGGCCTGCTGGCACAGGCCTACAATCCCAGCACTCCAGGAAGATGAGGCAGGAACATCATAACTCTGAGCCCAATCTGAGCAGCATAGTGACTTAATGAGTCCCTGTCACATACAAGCAAACATCAAAAATATGGCTGGGGATATAGCTCAGTGCCCTGAGTTCTACACATACACACACACACACACCCTGCTCCAAAATGTAGCTTTTTTTTTTTTTATCTTGGTTGAGGACAAGAAGAAGAAATAGGCTTTATATGACCTAACCTAACTTCAATATAAAATACTTGTTGCCAAACACAGCAGTGGGTTGATACTGATGGTTTTAGAAGCTATAATAAAAATATATCTTGAATTGGCAGGCCTCCAGGAGCTTGCTAGAAGACCATAATCATTAGGTAAATAAAAGCTACATTTTAACAAGATCCCTGGGTGGTTCTTTTCAACATCAAAGTGTGGAGAACATCAGAATAAAGCAAAACCCTTTCCTACTGCAGGAAGCTGCAGAGAGCCATTTGCCTTGTCCTTTCTCCCCCAACCCCTTTCTTATTATTGGTCTGTCATCTCTTCATCCACTGATTCATCCTCCTGTAAGTCCATCAATTCCTCTAACCATGTGTCTCTTACCATCACTTTTAAATCGTTCTGAATGTAGTATTTTAATAGCTGTCTAGTGAGATTATCTAAGAAAATTGTTGTTAAAATTTTACAGGGCCAGGGAGATAGCTCAGTAGGATACACATTTGCCTGGCAAGCACAAGTCCTGAGTTTAATCCCTGGTACTGAAAAAGAAAAAGCATAGGGTTTCTTTATGGGGGAATAAGAGAGATATATAAAAATTATGTAAAGAATACACTTAGAAATATGAAAGTACCAGGGTCGGCCAAATAGCTCAGTGGTTCAAAGTGCCTGCTTAGGCAGACACAGGGGCTGGGGATTTGATCCACAGGGTTATGCGCTAAGATAGCAATTGAGACTGGGCATGGAGCTGCAATTCCAGCTCTTGGGAGGCTGTAAACAGATGGATCACTACAAGTTTGATCTAGTAGTGAGACCCTGAACACCCTGTAGACCCTTCCCTAAAATAAAAAAAAAGAAAGAAATGTGAAAGTACCAAACGTGGAAGTAGGGTAGAAAGAATTCAAACTAAAGAATCAAATATACTCAGAGATCATAGCCAGGAAAAGCTTTTTAGCAGAGATATACTGGCCAATGCTTTGAGGCAACTAATGCAAAGTGTTATTTCTCATAGGTTGTCGTGTAGTAGGTAATTCTCAATTTTTCTGAGCCTGGGTGTAGTGTGAAATGCCTTGTGCAGTATGTGTAAGATTATCCATAGTAGTTGGCTGTAATAAATATTGGAAAAATATGTGGGTGAGAGATGAGGAGAGGGAAGCAGGATGGACTGTACTTGATGAAAAGAACTAAAATTCTTACCAATGTGCAACTTATTTTGAAAAAGTTTATTTGGAAGTAATAAACATTGAATTCTTGAAGACTAGATGGCACGTGTGAAAACCAGCAAAATAACATTTGTAACAAGAAGTTTAAGAGAAAATCTCTAAAGGATAATTTGTGAAGCTCTTAGGTTAGCTTTTATCTTCTCACTCTGTCTCTGAGGATAGTGTTACAAAGGGAAAACAGTCTGTCATTCCACTATCCAGAGATGACGGTGCTGTGTCTTTTGGGGGCAGGTGGGTAGGTGGGTGCCATCATTTGAGTCCTCATGTTTGCTCTAAAATCTGTGTATTAATATCCCTTCTTCCATGACCTGCATTATGGTCTGGCATCCTTGGGTTTACACATAATACATTACATCATAGTAGCTGCCAATGTCTCTCTTGTAGAGGCTGGCATCAAAGCTTGCTGTTCTGATGTGTCATTGCATTACAATGCCTTTTGATTTCACTTCAGTTTCTCTCTCTCTCATTTTGGTCCCTTTTTTAAAAATGCATTTTGTGCAGGGTCCTACTGTGCAGCTCAGACTTGTAGCAATCCTCTTGTTTTCAAGCCTTCCAAGCACTGGGGTTAAAAGGCATGTGCCACCACACCTGTTCTCCCATGGCTGGCTCAATGTGCTCAGGGACAGAGCCAGCATGGCATGTGATGCCGGGGGTTGTAAACCCAAGTGCTTAGGCACTTGCCTAAGCAGGCGTTTAGTTCACTGAGCTATCTCACCAGCCCTTCATCTTCAGCCACTTGCTTCCACATTAAACAGGCAATAAATAGATCATCATTTTGAACTGGGCATATGACTCAGTAAAGTCATCCTACATGGTAGCCATGAGGGTGTTGCATGTGTAAAGGAAACAGTGCTTTTCATTTGAAGATTCACAGTCCCATGGGCTCCAGCGAAAACGCAAAGAAGAAAACTGCAGTTGAAAGCAATAGGCAGTAGGTAACTGGGAATTGAAGAGCGTGGTTGCTTTGTACAGGGCAGCTTGGGGAAAAGGAGATGAAGGACTAGCGGAGATCTCAGGCCCTCTGGTGGCAGAAAAGTGGATCTACAGAGCAGGCTGGAATGACAAGACCCTGGTTGTACTTCCTTTTAGATGTCAAGCCCTCGAATGTGCTGATTAATACCCTGGGCCAAGTGAAGATGTGTGATTTTGGAATCAGCGGCTACCTGGTGGACTCCGTTGCTAAAACGATTGACGCAGGTTGCAAACCATACATGGCTGTGAGTACAACAGCCGGGGTGGTGTCTTAGATGCCACGGCCTGTTGAGCCAGGGTGGGAAAGAAGCAATAGACAGGTGCAGGTGGAAAGCTGGCATGCGCCTAAGACTTCAGAGAATATGATGCAACACCTTATATTCTTAGATATTTCCTGCTAGAGATGTATCGTCTCATGTTTCATGTATTTTTGGGGTTGTTATATATAAAAAAATTAACTAGGAAGCTAATAAGTAACAGAATTTTAGTTCTTTGGGGTTTTGGAAGCTGGGAAGGCCAAGATCAACCCTGGACAGATTCAGTGTCTTATGTTGAGGGCTCATTTCTCTAGGTTCTTACATGGTGCACTCTTGCTGCATTGCATGTAGTGGGAGGGTAGGATCCCTCTTCTAGGGGTCTTTTATAAAGTCAGTCACCCTGTTCTGAAAGGTTGCACCCAGATCACTGGATAAAGGCTCTACTTCTAATCTTTTTTTTTTTTTTTTTTTTTTTTTTTTTTGCGGAACTAGGGATCGAACTCAGGCTTTTGAGCTTGCCAGGGAAGCACTTATTCCACTGAGCCATCTCCCTGGACTAAGGCTCTGCTTCTGATTATGGCTATGTAGTGATTAAATTTCCATATGTGGAATTTGGGTGTTGGAAACATTCATAGCATATGTGTTTTTAACAGTTTTTAAAGTTTTTTTCATTTATTTGGTAGAGGGTCACACTACACAGCTTGGACTCGTAGTGATCCTCCTGTTTTCAGCCTCCCCAGTGCTGGGATTACAGGCCTGTGCCACCATGCCCTGTCTTGATCTTGGGGGTGGTTCAGTGTGCTCTGGGGCAGGACCAGCATGGCATGTGATGTTGGGGAATTGAACCCCAGTCCCTGCACTTGCCTGAGCAGGAACTTAGTCCACTAAAGTATCTCACTGACCGAGCATATGTGCTTTTAAAAATTCAAACAAAAGGGATATTTTGTTTGAAAATACATAAGAATAAAGCATAAAGCCATTCTGGCCCTGCCCCAGGGGCATGCTGAGAAGACAACTGAGATTGCAGGAGGTGGCGCATGCCTGTAATCCCAGCTCTTGGGAGGCTGTAAACAGACAGATCACTATGAGTCTGATCTAAGTAGTGAGACCCTAAACACCATGTAAACCCTTCCCTAAAAATGCAAACAACAACAACAAAATAAAAAGCATAAAGCCTGCATAAATTTCTCTACCCTGAGTTGCAAGTGAGCATTAACCAAGGGAGAATAGTAAACAGAATATAAATTATCTGCACAAGGTGGTTGAGTTAGACCCAAGGGAGCCTCATAGCTCTGTAGATTCATTGCCATTGGCAGAGACCTTGGGGACTTGGAACTTGTACCACATTTTATTTGGAAATGGATTTTTATGTTTGGAAATGAAAAGCTTCCTATCAATGTTTAGCTGAAAGCCACTCTGTTCCAGGGCTATCAGATGGTAACCTAGTAACCACCTTTCAGGTTCTTTTAACTGAGCTTGGACTGTTTTTATCAAGGGTAATTTTAGATGGCTAGAGTAGCTTTATAATGTGCATGCTCTTGCTTCTTCACCACAAAATTAAAACTTGTGGTGAACAGAACTCAGGCCATTACTGTCCCTAAGAGAAGATGATAGTAGAAGACAAAGAACAGCCCTTGGGGCGACGCTGCTATTTATTGTAGTTACATTGTCCTTTTGGCCCCAGAGGAGTGTTAGCAGATGAAAACACCTCACTTGGCAGCTGGTCATGTCCCCACCTGCAGTCTTTATGGAGCTACACATGTCATCTCCATTGTCTCCAGTTCCTCAGCTGTCTGTCTCCTTTCCAGCCTGAAAGAATAAACCCAGAGCTCAACCAGAAGGGATACAGCGTGAAGTCGGACATCTGGAGTCTGGGCATCACCATGGTAGAGTATGAGAATCCTATCTGGGGCCCAGGGAGATAGCTTAGTAAAATAGGCAGTTGCCTGGCAAGCACAGGGTCCTGAGTTCAATCCCCGGTTCCACAAACAAACAAACAACAAACAACAACAAACCTTAATCGGCTATGAGGTTCTGACTATGCAGCTGGAATGGGGTGGGCTCTGGGACCAAAGAACAATTGTCCCTTGTGCTGATGGTCTTGGGACTCCCTTCCTGCCTGAGATGGCAAGTGATTTTGGAGTGAACATTGTTTTCTATGTGAATAGTAGAAACGTTGAATTTGAATTGGGAAAACCAGCATTGCTTTTTTTCCCCCTTCTGTTTACTGGTTGTGTGCCCTTAAGTAACTGGTGTAGTCACATGAATTATTTTATTGCCTTAATCTAGGGGAGCTCATATTCCAAGTGTCAGTATAAGGAGGATAATGCGTGCCCAAGAATGCCACCCTTCGGTTTGGACCCGTTAGGCGTGCATCCCTTCTGAGAGGGTCTGTCTAGATGTTTTATACTTTAGATTAAATTGTTCTAGTAAGGAGAGGATGCCTAAGATTTCCCAGAGTGCTCATGTGCTTGAGGGGGCTGTGTTGTCCAGGGCATGCATATGCTTCCCAGGATGTTTTAAATCATAGAAGTCTTGTATGCTGAGGTAAAGTATATCCTAGAGATATGATAAAAATAGGATAATTTCCTTATACACTGCTCCCACAGGTATATGATCAGTTCCTTATTTTTTTAAAATTTCTTTTTAATCTTTTATTTATTTGGTACAGGGTCTCACTACGTAGCTGGGCCTCCTAGTGATCCTCCTGTTTTAGTCTCCCCAGCACTGGGATTACAGACCTCCACCACCACACCCAGTTCTGGTGGCCAGCTCAGTGCTCCCAGCGTTCCAGGGCCAGCATGGCGTGTGGTGCTGGAGACTGAACCTGGGGCCTTGTGCTTGCCAGACAGGTGCTTAGACGGTCGGACTATCTCCCCAGCCCCTAAGTGATTCCTAATTTTGATGATCATAGATATTCATTGTATTACCAGGATCTGGAGTTTATTTATTTATTTTTTATTTATTATTTTGGCCGGCTCAGCAAAAACCTTATGGTGAAGCTGGCACGGCATGTGGTGCTGGGAATTGAATGGAGGTCCCTGTGTCTGCCTAAGACTGCCTAAGCAGGCGCTTTAGACCTCTGAGCTATCTCGCCATTCTGGTTCTAGAAATTCTGATGTAGTTCTGTCTTCTTCTCAGGCACAGCAGCAGACTGTGTTAGTTCATGTTCCTGTCCAGAGAACACATGGTCCTGTGACAGCAAACTGGCTTTTGTTCAAGTCCTAGGCTACCTTTCCTCCCAATTTTCCATGTCAGCAAATGGCCCGCAGGTGGCAGCAGACGTACATCTCTGCCCGCATCAGGCTCTGAATTCCTCCTCAGACCAAACCTGTCAAAACCTGGTTGCCGCACATGCTCCACGAAGTTGAGTCCTGTTGGCTGACAGGTTCAAGGAAGTAGCACCCTGGGTTTCAGTGAGGGGAGGGGTTTCAGATAGGTTTTAATGACTGTCTTTAGTAAGATAATATTTACAATCCTCTAGCATTAGCCCTTTGGGGAAAATGTCTGGACAATGGGTTATGTTTTATCCTGAGATAATACTTGGACTTCAGCTTTGTAGTTCTTCCTGGTTCTCCTAGAATGAGACGCAGCTGATTGCCAGAGTCAGCCTTGTTTAAAACGTTGCATCCTTGGGGCGGCCAGATTGCTCAGCGGACTAAAGCGCCTGCTTAGGCAGACTCAGGGGCCAGGGGTTTGATCCTGGGCGTGCCGTGCCAACCTTGTCCCCCTGGGGCACGCCGAGATGGCCCTTGGGAGGCTGAAAGCAGGAGGTCACTGCGAGTCCAATCTGTTTAGTGAGACCCTTATAGACCTTGTACTAAATAAATACATAAAACGTCGCTTGCGCATCTCTCCCGTCCAGATTGAGCTGGCCATCCTTCGGTTTCCCTATGACTCCTGGGGGACTCCCTTCCAGCAGCTCAAGCAGGTGGTGGAGGAGCCGTCACCACAACTCCCGGCAGACAAGTTCTCCGCAGAGTTCGTGGACTTTACCTCGCAGTGGTAAGACGGCACCCTGGCCCGCGCGCACGCGCCGAGGGAGGGGAGGTGTGCGCCTGCGTTCCCCCCATGGGGCCTCAGCCGTGACGCATGTGCATGTTCATTCCGAGAGCAGTTATGGCCCGGGCCGTGGATGGCGGAGGGTACGACGATCGTGTCGCCATCGCTAGGGCCCAAGTCAAGGAGGGGCTTGCCCAAGTCAGTTATTAGTGTGCTGTGATGCAACACGGAAGTCTCTCCAGGGATGGAGCTGTGTAGAGGGTATTTCGGGAGCTTAGGAAGGGCATCAAGATAGACTTCCCTGGAGGAAATAAACTGAGGAGTTGTCCCCACAAATGGGAATAAGCTGTTTGAAACAGAAGCAGTGTAAGCCAGAGTGTCACGACAGTAAGAGGCTTTTCCATGACAGTCAGATGATGGAACACAAAGACAGATGTGGTCAGGTCCCCATTGTTGGGGGAAAGACCTAGAGGATTTCTCTGGGTGTGAAGTGGGTGAGATGCTCAAGAATGCAAGTTAGGTGCCAGGAGCCCTTGCAAGACCTTGGCGTTTCCAGAGCACTTGGGGACTGCAGATGCACCTGCCCAGGGGCCATCAGAGGCAATGATGGGGATCTGGGGAGAGAATGTTTGGAGTAGGCAGTGAATCAGAGACACAGCGAGGTGGGTGACTTTGTTTTTCTAGAGTTGCCAGGGTCCTGGCCAGGTGTGGTGGCACACGTCCTAATCCCAGTACTCGGGAGGCTGAGGCGGGAGGGATGCTGTGCATTTGAGGCCAGCCTGGGCTACGTTTAGTGAGTTCTAGGCCAGCCTGGACTGCATAGTGAGACTCTGCCTCAAAAGAAAAAATTTCCTCAAGGAAAGTTGGCGGGACTGCGGGGTTCTCCCAACAATGAGATAGCATCTGCCCGCATTGGGGCCATGAGGGTTTACATTTCTGGATAGCAGTGATTATTGCAAGCACTGGTGGAAAGAGGATGCCAAGTGTGAATCACAAAATGGGCTGAGCTAGCTTGTTCTAGCTTGTGTGGGCATCCCGCAAGGCTCCCTAACTACTGGGAGGAATAAGCGAGTCAGAGCTGGAGCAGTCTCCGCTGTGTGCTTGGAGGGCAGCCGCTGGGCTGCTCATGACTCTGGGAGGGTTTGGGGTCTGAAGGCTTCTTGGCACATGAAGCAGCTAAGGTGCTGGCCTCCTCTGGGCACTGTGCTTTGGCCTCCGTACACTCTGGATCTGTTTTTGATGGACAACATGGTGAGATAAAGCTGGAACACGGAGACCACCTGGACTTTGTGTTTGTCCCAGGCCCCTTCTCAGCCCTGGTGCTTTTTCCTAGTGAATTGGAGTGCTGGCCTACCATGCAGTTTTGTTGCTTGTTTTATTTCTGGCTGAATGGCTAGAGAGAAGCTATGGCAATAAGCTTTACTGTGGTGTTGTTGAATGTCTCTAAAATATACATCTTCTGGGATCCTGAGTTGGGTCCCCCCATCTGTTTTACATCTGCTGTGCTGAAGTGCGGCCCTGACTTCCTTGGCTACTGTATTCTAGGACTCCATTTTGGTTGTTGCATAGTTTGACACCTTTTGCCTTATATGCAAATGTTTAAAGGTCACATAGGCAAAGGGGGAGAAGTCACCTTGGAAGCTTCTGACCAGTACTCAGAAGGATCTCGCTGAGGCGGTCTCTACTAGGTGTTGTCCTCCCTGTGTCTTCCTTCCTCCTCCCAATTGTCTTATCTCCCTCTTCCCAGGGTTCTGGGTCTTTCAAGAAACTTCGATAAAATTTTTGAGAAAGCAGAGTTTCTTATTGTGAATCGCAGGTTTGATCCCAGTCCGGTGTTCTCAGCTCTGGCTCCTCCTTGTAGATCTCCAGCACGCCTGCAAGTGTGCCATCTCTGAGGAGATCTCTAACCCTCACCCTGAGAGAGTCCAGCGCAACTGGTTCAAGCAGAGGCCAGAACTGCAGCGTTTTTCCAGTCTTCTCGAGTCTTCCTAATGTTCTCCTAGAACTCTCTTAACATGCCTCGTGAGAGTGCGGGTCTAGACAGAAGGTGGACAGAGATGATGCTGACTGTTGACTATTCAGTTTGCTTTAAAAAATTCATTCAATTACTCTATTTTTTTCCAATACATTTTTTCCCTCACTTGAGATTTTTGCCTAACTATTAAAGCCTTGAAATATTTTACAAAAATTTTAAAAATTCTGACATCGGAGCTAGAGGAGAAGCAGTACACCCAAATAGTATGTGCAAAGCTCTGGATTGAATTCCTAGCATGAAAACAAACAAACAAATCCTCCAAAATGAAAACAACCTTTGAGAGGAAATAAACAATTTTTTTGGAGATAGGGTTAGGGTTTCTATGTAGTTCTGGCTGCCTTGCACTCAGTATGTAGCCCAGGCTGGTCTCACACTCACAGTGACCCTCCTGCCTCAGCCTCCTGAGTGCTGGGATAGTAGGTGTGTGCCAACATGCCTGGCCTAGCTTTTATTTTATTTTATATATCTATCTATTTATTTATTTATTTTATATTATAGGGAAGGGTTTACAGGGTATTCAGGGTGTCACTACTAGATCAGACTCATAGTGATCCATTAATTTACAGCCTCCCAAGAGCTGCAATTACAAGCACACACCATCATGTCCAGTCTCAACTGCTGTCTCAGTGTTCCCTGGGGGTGAGGCTGGCATGGCAGGCCCGGGGATTAAACCACTGGTCCCTGCACCTGCTCACAGATGCTTTAATCTGCTGATCTATTTGACTGGAAACTCCTTTTAGTGTATGCTTTATGTATGGAAAAAATCCAGATTCTGGTATTACTATGCCTGCTGCCCTGCTTTCAGCCCCACAGTGGCTTTGCATTACCCCTCTAGGATCTCCACCTTTTCTCAGTTTAAGCCCACCTACTAGAGTTCACTTGTTTAAATATTCTGAGCTGTGGATGTGTTTTAGTTTCTGTCTTTGTTGACTTCTGTTAGTCCTGTTAATTCTGTGTCATCTCATCATAAAAATGTGACATCAGTCCTGCATTCATAAAGTCTGTTTATCTTGCTGATAGGGTTTGTTAAAAATGACTTCAGACCAGGGAAATATCTTAGTGGCATAAAGGCCTGCCTAGCAAGTGCAAGGTCCTAAGTTGAAGCCCTGGCACTACAAAACAACCACCACCACCACCACCCCCCCAAAACAATTTATTAAGTATGGAAAAAAGAAGCTTAAAAAATGACTTCAGCTTAGACACCATTAAAGGATATATTTTTATTTAAACTTTCAGTATTATAACTGGTAGAATCTGATACTTGGCGTTATCAGTTTTATAGCTCAGTGAATCACTTCTTTTGGGATGGGAATTGGAACCAAGCAGAGGAAGATCGCTTCTGAATTGGTAAGTTCTTCTTCTGATCCTTGGTTGGACCCCAGGAGAGGGCAGCCTCCCTTGTTTTGGGCTCCAGAACAGGAACTTTTTTTTGCCTGCCATCAATCACCAGTATGTTTTCTTCGATAACCCTTGGGGCTGTGCATTAAAACCTTAGATGCAGTTGGCTTATTCTGAAGCCAACTGGGTTGAAGATTGCACTTTTCTTTTTTCTTTCTTTTTTTTTTTTTTTTTTTAGGTCTTACAACTAATTTGGGTCTGTATTGAGAGTTTCATTTTTCATATACATTACCATATGGGGCCCTACGTCCCATCTTGTAGCAGTCTAGTTCTGGTCCATATCTCACTACTGAAAGTTTTAAATTTGGTCCAGAGTAGAGAGGAAAGAAGGAAAAAGTGGGTCATGACCAAAGAACACATGTATATTGATCAAGATTAGCAGATCACACAAACTCATTATTCACCATTTTTTTCCATTGCCCTTTTTGAGGCGTGACCTAAATATAGGGTGAATATGAAAAAATGTATTATAGTAAAAGACACATTGTGAAGAATGCCCCTCAGAGCTCTTCTTCTCATCTTGAGCACCCTCACCCTGTGTTCTTGGTGTTTTCTGAAGTGATTCTGGGCTTCTCCTTTGTGTCATTACTTGGGTTGTCATGGCTGTTTTGGTGATTCAAAACCTTTAACTTTCGTGGTCATCTTGACTTTAGAGAAGAGACCGGAATCACACAGTGCCTTATCTGGTGCATAAGGACACAATGTGACGTTTTTGCCAGCTTATTTTCTTTTACAACACTTGGCAGGATGATTCACCATAATTTTGATCACACTTCTAAAAGACATGCACAAAAGCGGGTGTCCGTCCACACCTGCTTCAGGAAGCAGCAAGATTGGATCATGTTGGGGAGCATTTTGAGGAGGATGAGTGGCCCTGCATCTTTAATTGTGACAAAGTTTTAAGAATTTATACCTTCACATTATATTTCGATCTCATTTTGTCTAAAACTATAATGTTGAGACGCATTTTTAGAAAAAGTCGTGCTTTGAGTGTTTTTTTTTTTTGTGTTTTGCTTTCATGATGAAAGCTAAAATCTTTCAGGAATCCTCCCAGTGCCCTACTTGTTGGTGATAAGTAGAGAAAGAGAGCTACAGTTTTGGAAAGTAAAATAATTAATATCAAAGTTTGTGGTACATACACCAGTGTATTTATCTCCTGCTCTGTCTTTAAGCTCAGAGAAAGGACACGTTGTTCACAGACTGGCAAGTTGCCAGGTGTTTGTGCTTTTCTTTTTTCTTTTTTTTTTTGTTTTTGTCTTTTTGAGACAGGGTCTCGCCTCAGCCTCCCCAGTGCTGGGATTACAGGTGTGCGCCACCACACCCGGCATGTTTGTGCTTTTCTGTGGCATGGCAAACATCCTCTGGAAGCACTTGTCAGTGTCGCGGTGCCGCTGAGCACTGCTTTCTGCTTGGGAGTCTCTGTCCTCTGGTGGCACAGTACTGACTGCTTTCTCTCAGGTAACAGGAAGTCACAGCATAAAACATTTACAAACTTCACTGTCCCCTCACAGCCACAGTTGGCTTTAGAGCACAGACTCCCATCTCTCTTGCTGCTCTATTTCTTTTGCAGAAATATCAGAGAAGCATCATGCTGGAAAAAAGAAAATTCCCTACGTTTAGTCTCATGAAGCTGAAGATGGAAGAAACAATGACTCCTTATAAGCCCATTCTTTTTGTATTCATTTCCAAATAAGACTATGGAGTGATATTTTTTTCTTCCGTGTCTCATGTAGTTTTCTTAGCATTGAGATTTTAAAGAATTCGTAATACGGGTCATGTTGACCACACACAGAGCTTCATAATAGTAGAAGCATCATAGAAAAGCCCTATAGTCCTGTCCTGAGAAGGGTTAACAAGTGAGATTATTAAAAAAATAAAAGAGGATCTTGGCAAGCTCCTGTGTCTTCCTATAGGTTAACCAAAGAAAGTCACTATAAATCAACTGCCCCCTGTTAAAATAGCTGGACTTGTTTTTGCTTTTCCTCCAGTCCTAGTCAGAGACTGAGTGCCCAGCTGCCCTGCCTGCTGGAATAGGACAGCATGTTGGCGTCTCTTCCAGATGTCAATACTGTCTGACTCAGAGGAACTAGTGTAAAACAGAGGCAGTCAAATACAGCCTCCTGTTTGTTCTTGAAGGACAGTAAAAAAGAGACACTGGATTTAGCTTTGGACAAATGTATGGCTTGCGATACCCTCTGTGTTTTTATTCCATGGATGCAACTAACAGCCCTTCTTAAAAACCATCAGGGGAATTCAAACAGGCAGAAACCCTCTGGTCAGTGCAAGCTTGAAGCTAACAATTCTCAAAAGACAGCGCAGAGCTGTGTTTTAGTGTCAGCTGTGGTGAGAAGTGCATGTTGTGTTGTTTGGAAGAAGAAGTAGAGCATTTAGCTAATTGCACAATTGAAAATGACAAGCCACTTGAAAATTCAAAAGTCTGACTTAGAGCCAAAAGGAAATTGGTGTTCCTTTGAACTCTGCCGTTATTATTTCATACTGAATTTCCTATCAAACATTTAAAAGTTGCTTTCCCCCCCTCCAACCTTATCCGGGGTGTTTTGCTTTTCTTAGCACATGTTTTGAAGTGTTCTTGTTTTAAAAGGTAAGGAGACTGGTTATATCAGTTATATTAATTCAATAAACAGCCTTGCTTGCTGTGTAAATATTTTTCATTGATACTCAGTAGTAGAGCTTAGGGTGAACTTTGAGCCTTCTCCCAAGACGCCATAAATCAAGAAGTAGTTTATTTGCCACTAAGATTGTGTAGTCTCCAGAACCTTAACCATTTCATTACAGATCAACGTGGGTATTTTCATCTTGTTTTTAAAATACAGATTTAAGAGAAAATTATGGGTATATATTTTGTATAAGCCGTGAAAAGATAAAGCAACCTGCAGGGAAGAGTCACTTCTCCTTAGAAATGGACACTTCTGCCTGCCAGAAAGAGTCATTTTCTGTGTACTGAATACAAAGTAAAACATCATCAGTGTCACAAAGATCCTGATTAGTAAATGAGGCCACAGTTCTAACTCTGAGACTAAGCCTTTTCTCTGCTGTCGAATCATCCCTCTGTCTTGGAGTTGATGGAGAAGCATGCTGAAGTACACAACGCAGGCATGTTAGATTAAAGGCAGTTGTCCAAACTGAAGCACCCACAGTCAACCCCTTGACTGTCGAGTGTGGATTTAATGTTGTCTTTGTGTTCCTTCTTATGGGCTTAGCGGGTTAAGTTGTTCAACTGATGAAGATTTTCTGGGTTTTTATTTACTCTGAGCAATAGCTAGAAGTGGAGGCCTTTCCACATTCTGTGTGCATTTATTTACACTAGAATCGATGGGCCAAGCAGCAGTGATGAAGGGTCATACTTCTTCCTCTGTGCTTCTTTCTGGGTGAACTAGCTTCTAGACTAAGAAAAAGCCTTGGTTTTAGGGGTGAAGGTAGAGAGGAGGAAGTAGGGGGGAGATGGAGTGATGGGCGTGTGCTTAAGTATTGGGGGAAGCAGCTTTTCTTTGAAGTGAATCTTATCTCAGAGAAGGGAATAGGAGGCGAGAATAAGGAAAGACACCCTGGGAACATACCCCAGGGTTCTTTAACCTCTATCCTAATGACATTTGGGATTAAATTGTTTCTTGCTGGAGAGGACCACCCTCTGTCTAAACGGAGGCTTAGCAAAATCCTTGACTTCTACTGGTACATCTTACATGCCAGGCATATCTGGCGCTAGTCATACAATGGAGAATGCCTCTAGGTGTTACCCAGTGTCCTCTGGGGAGATTCGCTTTCAATCAAGCACTAGGATTCAAAGTCATGGGGTCATGGGGGAATAACAAGATTGCATTCATTTCACTCAGGCACACACTCCCATATGGACCTGCTGTTGAATGCACTACTTCCTCTATCTAATACACTCTTACATTTATCCTCAGTGGAAATGAAACTTTCTCTCATAGGTTGTCTGGTTACTGAAGTTCCTAGGTCCTAGGTCTGCCCTTAATTCCAGGTTGAGCCTTCTGTCCTCACACCTACTGTCACCCTGTCTCAGGTTTCTTGGCTTCTTCTACCCACAGCATTACCCGGAATAATCTGGTAGGCAACGTTTTAAGTTGTTTTGGTTCAAAATCTTTATGTTTCTTCCATTTAATTTTATTTAAAACCATAGTTTCTCAAAGTCTCTCCATGACTTCTCTCTCTTACGTCTCTACACTTTGCCCCCCTTTTCTGATCAGCTTTTGTAGGGGGAGCAGAGTCCATGTCACATATAGAAAAGTCTCATTTCTTCAAAATGACCCATTAATATAAATTCCAGTAAATCCTAATGATCAGTCACATTTTGGTTCCTTCAACTCCACCAGACAAAGTTCTTTTTCATTCATGTATATTTTGGCCCCATGGTACTGGAGACTGTATGTTGCCTTTCAAATCATAGTTTAAAAACATCACCTTTTTCTTCATTATATATTCTGTGATTCCAACTCCAAATAAACCATTTCTTTCTTTTTTCCATGTTAAGGCTGGGATAGATAGAAGATAGGGTGGGTTGATGACAGAGGCATGGTTTGGTCTCTTTAGCTTGCAGGTTATTTTACCATTTCCTCTGGTATCAAATGTTGTTAAATGCATGTATAAACAAAGAACTAAATGACCATAGTCTTTCTGACAGTAGGGCATGCCCATCAAATGTTTCTAGGAGTAATTGCCGAGTCACTGAATGGTTATGCTTTCTCTTTTATCACTAAAATGTAGTAGACAATTTGTTACCTTAGAAGCTTCATGGGCTTATTTCTTCTATCTCAGGCAAGTTTGGTTGGGAATCTAACAGTAATTTATACATTCAAGGTAACTACAAGCAAGAAGAACCAAGTAGGTGAAGATAGTGAGGTGATAAAAAATGCATTATGAGAAATATTTGCGAGTTTCTTTGCAAGGGGAGGTGGACTTAAAAGCTGCCTCGAAGGAAAGTAGATATATGTTTGAAAATATGGGGCTGGGGAGATAGCTCAGTAGAATAAGTGCTTGCCTGGCAAGTGCTTGGTTCTGAGTTCAATACCCAGTACTGAAAAAAAAAAAAAAAAAAAAGAAAGAAAAAGGAAATATAGTGGCTGTACATCAGAAAAGATATGGTAAAGTATTAAAAGTTAGCAAGCACATGCCTACCATTACTTTCTTATTACATTATGCCCAGATTGATTTACAGTATAATTTATAGTAGAAGAGGAAGGTCAAGATAGGAATGTTGTTATCAGTACTTTTTAAAAAGCTGGTTATGGTCAGTCTTTTATAGGTACCAATATCCTAGTGTAGTGAAAAATGATTTCTACATTTAATGTGATTGCTTTTTTTTTTCCTTTTAAGCTTGAAGAAGAATTCCAAAGAACGGCCTACATATCCAGAGCTTATGGTGAGTGTTAGCAGTGTTAATGTGCTCATACTCATAGCTGGTAAAGGAAATCGGACCTACATTATGATGAAATGACTGTATTGGAAGAGTTGATTCATTGAGACCTAAATGATAGCAGCTGGACTTAGGAAAAAGAGTTAAGAGGACTGCAGTCATCATACGTTATGTTCACAGTAATATAAGACATTTCTGGGGGCTGATAAACCTATGGCTGTATAGACCAAATTATGTCCATAGAATTTATAGTTTTCAATTTAAAAGATCGTGGGAGTCACAGTTTACTAATGTAATAAAAGAAAGCCTGATTTAAGAAGTTTTATAATAAGAGAAATGTAAATGCTTTGTGTTTTATCATTTTTAGGTAACATACCTAGAATTAATTAGATTTCTCAGTAGGTGATCAGAAAAGAATCATTTTTTTCACCTTTTGGGTTTTACTTTTATGAAACTAAAATGTAACAGGAAGCATCAGTAGCATGAACCTGTGACCTTATCATTTGTTCTATCAGTGAAAATAGGAATGAGAAAAAAAAAGTGTGATTTTTCAGTAGTGTTTCTAATTGTAGTTACTAATATTCTAGAATATTTACAAATTGCTAGTGCAGAGGGGGAGGACCATGAATGGACCATGGTTTGCTCTAAGTAAACTATGTGCAGAACATGGGATTAATACACTTTGATGGGGGAGAGTTAGACAGTTGAGATGATGAATTTGTGTGAAACCCTCCCTTAAATTTGTGTCAGTGATCAGTCTTATTTTCAGTAAGGGAAGGAAAGTTATATTTCTTTTCTATTGTTTTTTTTTTTAAAGATAACATTGCTTGTTTTATTTATTTGTTTGTTTATTTATTTATTTATAGTACTTGGAATCAAACTCGTGACCTCACATTCGCCAGGCAGGTGCTGTGCTGTTGAGCTATATCCCCAGCCTCAAAAGTTACATTCCTGTGTAATCTCAATAAGAGAACAGCAGATGCTGATATCTTCTTATTGTTGTTACTGGAGCACAGTTAGGTTTCAAGTGGGAGATGGTAGCTCCCATCCCATCCATCCCACAAGCTGTGCTTCTTTATTATTATTATTATTATCATTATTATTATTATTAATTTGGTACAGAGTCTCACTATCCAGCTTGAACTCATAGTGATCCTCCTGCCTCAGCCTCCCTAGTGCTGGGATTACAGATGTGTGCCATTATGCCTGGTTTCAGGGTTGGCATGGTACACCCAGGATTCTGGGGCTGACACGGTATTAGGGATCAAACTCTGCTCCTTGTGCTTGCCAGGCAGGAACTTAGACCACTGAGCTATCTCCCCAGCCTCAAGCTGTGCTTCTTTACAAACAGCTCAAGGCATGTTTCAGAGGGACAGGTTGCTGGTATCTGTTAACAAACTGTGGTGAGGAGATTGACACACAGAAGAGCATAGCCTGGAAAGGTCAAGTCAGGAAGAGTTGTGGAATATTGATGAGCCATGTGTGTAATCCTTGCAAGCAGTCATGTGGCCTGTCCATTCTCATGGACAAGGTTTGAAGTCTGGACCACTCTCCACCTGGGGTAATTTGAATGGAGGCCCAGTTGTCTGCTTGGGCTACCATCATCCCCTTTGCAAAAGCAGTGCCCGCTGCTCAGCCCAAAGCATGAGCACTCACAGGAGACCTACAGTTAAGGAACAAAGAGAAGTCAGTAATGCCAGAGAGCAGCTTCACATTTTATCTGCTTGGGTTGAATATTTTCTGTTGATTATTTTAAAAGACAAAGCAGGCATAGCCAAGGTTTTCCAACTCTTGGCTATCTCTCACTTCTGCGCTTTCACAATCCTGAAGGCCATGATGGTGAACCTTTTAGAGCTTTCAGTGATGCAAATAGCCTGCTGGGGCATGTGTGTCATAGCTTCACCACCACTGGATATTTTAAAATTAACTTTACAGAAAGTTAAATCAGCACAGAGTGATTCCTGTAGTGTCCTTGGGGGTCAGCAATTCTATTTTAAAAATCTCCTAGTTTTACAATTAATTTCAAAGAAAAGAGTGCTTTCTGACTATTTCTGGCTATGAAAAATGCAAGAGCTGGCCAGATGGCTCAGTGGATTAAAGCACGTGCTTAGGCAGGCCCAGGGATTGGGGTTCAGTCCCTGGTGTGCTGTGCACTGCGATGGTGACTGAGACTGGGTGTGGTGGCACTTGCCTGTAATCCTAGCACTTGGGAGACTGAAAACAGGAGGATCACTAGAGTCAAATTTGTGTAGTGAGACCCTGTACACCCTGTACTACATGCATAGCAATAAAAATGCAAACCTTTTCTTTTTCATTTGTAACACACTTGAGGAAAAAAAATACAAAATATGCATTGGAGACTTTCTGTTATAGTCTAGCATGTTGATTTTTTGGCATATATATATATATATATATATATATATATATATATATATATATATATATATATATATATATATCTGTATGTATCTGTATTTGCTTTAAAGAAGAAAAACAAAATAATACAGAATTTCAAGATAAGATATAGGAAATTAACAATGGCAATTATATTGCATATTGTTATCTTCAAAGTAGTTGCTTTGAAGACATAAACAGATATAGCAGGGATGCAAAAATGATCAAACAACATGAACACTAACTGTTCCTTTCAATGAATTAATAGAGATTAGTAGTACGATTGTCTTGCCTATCTTGTGTGTGTGTATGCATATATTTCTTGCCCTCCTTCATTTCTCCTTCCCCCTTTCCTTTTGAGCAGCTTATTTCCCTTGCACAATGTGTATTGCACCTTTTAGATTCTACTTCTTTAGTTCCTTACATTAGGGAGATAGTATGTTTACACATGAGAGTCTGACTTGTTTCATAAGCATGGTCTCTATTTGCATCTGCTTATTTATAAAAATCTGGAGTTTATCTTTCTTTATAGCTGATAAAGAAAATTTTTTACGCATTGCATAAAAATAACACATCTTTTAAAAACATTTATTTTGAAGCGAATAAAAGGAAATCCCAATAAGATGAACCAGAATTTCAAATAAAGATGAGAGGAAATTGACTTCGATTGTTATTCTGCGTATTGTTGTCTTCATTATCAATTCCTTGATTGATGGGCATTTGTGTTGTTTCCAAAATTCATCTATTACAAAAAAGACAGCATCTTTCATCAGTGGCACTAGAAAAACTGGCTTTCCACATGCTAAAAGCTAAAACTACCCCCTTGTCTATCATCATGAACTAAATTAAAGTCAAAATGGATCAAAGATATAAATATTAAACCAGAAACACTAAATCTACTGGGGTAGAAAGTAGGTAGAAATCTTGAAGACATAAGGGTAGGCAGAGAGTTCATGAAGAAAATCCAGACTACACAGGAAATACTTAAAAGAATCAATGACTGGGATCTCATCTTAATTAGAAGTTTTTGACATCAAAAGAAATCACCAGAAGAGTAAAAAGAAAACCAATGACCTAGATAAAAGTTTTAGTCAAGTGTCCCTCAGATGAAGGGATATATAGATGTTCTATCTAGAGCATATAAAAAAATTGAAAAGAATCAGGCCTCAAAACTCAAAGACCTAATCCAAAAATGGGCATCTGAGATGAATATATGTTTCTTAGATGAAGAAATACAAAAGGTATATGAAAAAGTGTTCAACATCTCCGGTCATTCAAGAAAGAAATGCAAATTAAACAACACTGAGATTTCATCTCATCCCAGAAAAAATGCTATCATCATATATGTTAATCCTGTAAGATTAAATTCGTGTGGGTTTTCCCTTCCTTCTCCCATGAGATTAGTCTTTGTAGTACTGAACATGGGCCTGCCTTTTAAGATCATAACTGTTCCCTGTTTTCCTGAGCATTGAGAGTTCCTAATGGAAAAAATGAGCTCAAACATCCTGACTTTGATATTGGCAAACAGAAGCTACTGTTTAAATTTTAGAGGTGTGCCAAAGGGTAGGAAGGAAAACAATTCTTTCCTTCCAGATGAAGTGCAGTGCAATTAAGGCACCATCTCAGACAGGCAGGTCTTCTAGAAATCCCAGATATTTTTTTCTCTCTCCCATGGATTGAGGGATATGAGTGCTTTAAGATGGTCTTATTTGCTTGTTCTCTAGAATCTCTTCAGGGAAGAGTAATTCTGGGGGATCTGTTCTTCTAGAATAGGTATTAGCCATTAGCCAACTTTTACTAAAGGTCTAGGCAGTATTTTAGGCTCTATGGCCATGCAGTTCTTGTTACTACTGAAGACTGCTATTGTAGTGTAGGGAAAGCAGTCATATTGGATACGTGGACATGTGGCTGTGTTCCAATGAAAATGTACAGAAACATCAGGCAGTGGGCAGTGAGCTGGACATGGTCTGTGGCCCTCCCCTCTGGCAGTGTGACAAGTACCAGAAGTGACAGTCAGCTCACTGAAGTGATTTCCAGGTGAGATGATAATGTTCATCAAGTTCATCTAGAAAGTTCCAGATTGAATTGCAGTGTGAAACAAGGGTATCTGAACCTAACAGAAACTGCAAGGTCAAGGTCTGAGGTGTCACATATGGGCCATGAAGACCTGCTGGTGTGTTCAGCATGGCCCTCTCATCTGGGAGCATGTCCATGCATCTCCACACTTCCTTGAGGCCTGACAGTGAATATATAGGGTGCAGTGCAGCCCATCCATGGTGCGGTTCTGCTTTCTTGTGCCCAACTCCTCTTTGGAAAACCTGGCATTCTGGGCTGGTGACTGTTCATGGCATTTCATTTAATCTTCCTCAGGTTTCTGTTCTTGTTATTATCCAAGCTTAGAGAGGGGGCTGGGTTTCATTTCAGCCTTTTGCAAACTTATAGGAGAAGGTAAATCACATCTTCAGTTTTGATTTGCGTGCTTGCCTTTTCCTCGCCCGGACTTCTCACTCTCATTCCATATTCACAGCCTAGGAATAACTAAAAGGTACTTTGAGATTCTTTTAATGGAAAACTTTACTTCCAGTTATTTAATTCATTCACAAACTCAGCCTCCATCTGCTGAACTAACAGCAGCAGAACAAGAGGCAAAGCAAGGCTGGCAGGCATGCGGCCTCAGAGATGATCTGAGGTTCTGCTTTGATAGTAAACAGCTTTTAAGCACATTAAAGGATTCCCAATTCCAAGATGATGTGGGAAGGCTTAATAACTGTGGTAAAACCCTTCCTAAGTGTGATGTGTAAATGGTTAGTAATTGAAAGTAGTATTATTGTTTGGTAAATGAAAGAGCTCAGGATGGGGGACTCAGCCTCTAGAAATCCGGTTAAAGTCCCGGATGAAAGGATCTGAACCAGCCCCCAACCTGTGTCCTCAGGTAGGAAAAAGCAGATGCTTTCCTCTTCATTTCTTCACTCATGGCCCTTCACAGTTACTGCCTCCTTTCTTCTGGGTTTGGTTTCTCTGTTCCATCTGTATTGTATTGTTTCTTAAAACTTACATGGTTGGGCATTCGTGTCCCCACAGAGCTGACTCACCCAGCCCTCTACTGTCAGGTTTAAAATGAATATAATTAGAAAACCTACAGTGAAGCACTATGAGGCTGTAAACTAAATCCCTTAAGCCAAGGAAATGGAGTGCGTCATCTGAATGTCTGCATGCAAAATGCCCACATTTTGCCTCTTAAATCACCATTGAAGATGGTGCTACCAGACAATGGGGGGCACGGTGTGGTAGGCAAGGCAGTTTGTGGTGTCACATTCTAGTTGAGGGAGTTATCCATTTGTGTTTGATTGGTTCTGGCTTGGTAGGAGAAGTGTGGATCCTGACCTGATGTCTCTCTTTAATTAGGGGTGGAAGGCTCCAGTATCACAGCTTGGTACTCATTATAACACAGTTGAATGATTTAGGCAGACTGTTTCAGAGCTGAGAATATGGCTTAGTGTTCTTCTGAATGGTTTTTCGAAATATGTGACTTCTTTCATCATATCTCCTTGCCTTTGCCCCCAGCAAAGTGCAAGACTCTTGCTCCCTTTCTTTGTAAAGTTCATGTCATCTGAGCTGCATGTATAGAGACCAATTTTCCCTTTTTCAATCTTTGATCTCTGGGTTGCACTTTTTCTGCATCAACCTGTACTTTGGAAAGCTCCATTGTTTTCCAGAACTCATGCATCACTCTTGGCTGTGGCTTAGAAGTGGCGTTTGGCTGGGGAGATGGCTCAGTGGAATAAGCACTTCCCTGGAAAGCTCAAGGGCTTGAGTTCAATTCTTGGTTCCACCAAAGGGAAAAAAAAAAAAAAAAAGAAAATGGCATTCAGTGTTTCAAGCCAAACAAGCTGTCTGATGTCAAGGGCAAGGAAGGCTTTCCTTTTAAAATTGTTTTTTGATGGCTGCAAATTTTACTTTTTAAAATTAATTTTATTGAGAAACAAATAGCAGTGAGACAGTTTCAAAACCAATTAGTAGGATAGTTTCAATAATTAATGCATTGCATATTGTTGTCTTCATAGTAGTTATTCATAGTACAAGATACAGACATGATATCCTGCCCAAACACTACTAGTAAAGATCTTTCTTCTCATTGAACTAAGAGAATGCAGCTGTATATGTATTTTAACTATTTTGAATATATAGATACAAAGTGGTCCTTCATTTATATTCTCATTTTGTTTAGTTTTGGCAGAGAAGGGTATTCCATTGCCATTTAAATGTTGTAGGTGTGTGAATTCAGCAAAATAACCCAATATAGTCCAGTAGTTCATAATAGTAATGGGTTTTCCATGGGACTGGCAATGTCAGAAGTTGTTGACTTGAGCCTTTTACAGCTCAGCCTATTAATATGGCTTTACTTTTTATACCTCATTTTTATACTTTTCTGCTGGATTGTTAAGGCCAAGGAAGCTTTCCTACACATTTACTATTCAAACTACTTGGTATCTTACTCTACCACACTTTCCCTGAGAAATGAAATGACCTAAATCTAACACATTTCTAATTATTTTACTGCTATATGAATCTAAAAGGCTTTATAGGGTATGCCAAAGCTTTGCATAGTCTTTGCCAATCTTTATGTTTTACTGCATATAGGATTTACATAACGTATTTACTTTTTTTTTTTTTAAGCAAGAGATTCTCTGTAGTAGAAGTCTAGGGTTTTCAAAAGGAGAAGAGTGGCAGCAGAGAGACATCTTTAAAATACTTGCATCACTATCTGTGTGCATGTTTTGGAAGAATAAGAGGAATGTAGCTTGCTGCTGATGGAAAAATTAATCCACTTTAAATGATGTGTTTATTTGGGGAGCTCAGATATTATTGGTGACAAATATTAATGCTGTGTGTTTTTCTCTTTTTTCACAGCAACATCCATTTTTCACCGTACATGAATCCAAAGCAACAGATGTGGCATCTTTTGTAAAACTTATTCTTGGAGACTGAAACCAGTGGACTGAATCGATTGACCCTACTGTGGATGGAAGGATTTACAGGGCGAAGCAAGTTCACTACAGCGCCAATAGAAAATCATCTTAGAGATAATTTAACCCTGTCTCTCTGAGGGTTTTCTCTCCTTATTTTTTCTTATCCCCCTCCTAAGGGGGCCGTGGAATCTATAGTATAGATTGAACTTTCTAGATGGATGAAATATGATAAAAGGCTCAGGACTTAAAAAGGTGATTAAATATT
Source organism: Ctenomys sociabilis (assembly GCA_004027165.1). NCBI lineage: Eukaryota > Metazoa > Chordata > Mammalia > Rodentia > Ctenomyidae > Ctenomys > Ctenomys sociabilis. Next base: position 13,492 of record PVKA01002658.1, on the reverse strand, counting down.
TAATGATGTGCCATAGAAGTCCTGAAGCTTCTCAGATTTCTCTTGTTATTTACAAAATGAATGCATTGGCCCTGGCAAAAAGGTGCTACAGTAGTGATGAAATTGTCAGTAGATTTGTAGTTTGTCCCATTTATTATTTTAATATTTATGTTTAAGCGCTTGGTTGGAAAGATTCCACTTTATGCAAGAAGGGAGATACAGAAGAGGGTGGGGTTGGCGATATTTATAGGGCTTTTATTTTTTAAGTTCAATTGTTTCTGTGTTTCAAAAAATAATTTAATATGCATCTTTAAGAATATTATAAAAATCTCAAAAAAAAGGAGCTCTTCTAGTGAAATATCTCTTCCGGTAGTGGCTGCCACCATATTCCCCAACTAAGTCCTGGCTGATCACCGTGTGTTTTAAGTGAAGTGTCTAAGCATCTTACTTCTACTCCCTTCCCCACTTTGGAAAACATACGAATCATTTTTATCACCATTCCAAGAGTAAAAGTTTTGGTTCTTTTAACCTTTGTGGTATAGCATTAGTGGGGAGTGATTTGTGATGTGATTTTGTACCTAACTACATCTCTGTGTGTGTGTGTGTGTGTGTGTGTGTGTGTGTGATTATGTGTGAAACTGAGTTCTGCTAACTGGCTTTTGTGAATATCTATATTTAGTAAAAAGAACATTTGTCCAACATAAGGGGAGACATGGCAAACCACAGAGAGAATCGGTGCCTTCTGCTTCTGTCCCTCCTGCATTGGGCAAGTCCCCAGGATTATCTTTGTAATTGATGTACTCTTTTACTTTGTATTCTTATTCAATGAAGAAGCCTTACTATTATTGGAAGAAGAGAAAACTCAAGCCAGCTAGTAATTCTTTGACTGTAAAACGATAAAGGGGAAGGTTGATTGATGCCTGGGAACAGATTGCCAGATTTCTACAGGATGAGTTTAAGTTCTATCTTTCCTCAATAACATATGGTATCAAGGTCCTTCATGAACTTCGAGCAGGTTGACCATATAACCAATTTTTTTCCTTATGACTCAAAGCAACAACAGGTTCTCTGACTTTTCTTCTTTTAGGATCAAGGAATGAAATGATGGATAGAGAAAATATCTTATCCTAAATAACCAGGAACCATTGTTTTTGGACATAGTGTTTATCAGGGCTACACTGGGAATACGCAGATGGAGGATGTTTATTTAGAAAAAAAAGCCACAGTTTTTTTTTTCTTTGCCTCCAATTCTCCAATGTGGAGGGGATTGTTCTTCCCTTCCTCCCCTTATTAGATTTTGAAATGCAGTGGTCTATTTTTCTATGTGTTTCCTTTTGTCTTGTTCCTGATATCTTCTTGTGTTACCCAGAGTGAGCATGATACTTCTTCAAAGTCTGGTCCAGCAAATATCCATTTGGTTAAATGCAGCTTCATGTTCTGTGTTTATTTTCTTCTAGGCAGAGCATGGGTCTTAACCTTGTAATCATAGCTGTGCAATTTCTCCTCGGCTTTCCTACATCTGCAAGTTCCACTCCTTGAAATAAGGAAAGATCTTAGCTTTATTCCTGCTGTATTTACTCATTTTCTGATAACAGAAAGTATTGGGAGAAAAATCTAGGGCCAATTTACTGGGAATTTGATAAACCATTAAAGTAAATCTTTCTGTTCTGAGTCAGAAAGATTCTACTCCTACCTGTTTTGTACTTAGAAATATTCATCAGAAGAGTGTATTTCCTGTTGGTAAGTCTAAAACCCACTTAGAGAATTAGAGTTGAACTTGGAGAGTCCAGAGCTGATGTTTGCAGAACAGTCATAGTGAGGGAGAAGTTGCTGTGAAGTTCTCAACACTGGTAGGTGTACTTTGGAAGCATCTAGAAGCTTGTGAACAATGTCAGCATCAAAGCCTAAAGCCCTGGAGAGTTTCATCTAATTAGTCCAGGCTGGATCCTGGAAACTGGTACTATTTTTTTTTTTTTTTTTTTTGTCTTCAATAATCCTTATGTGATTATGAAGGGAGAACACTGTGTTGGACTTTTTAAGAAGAGAACTGACTGGCAATTACTTTCTCTTAAATATTTTCAGAGAACAATAAGTGATTGTGGAAGAACAAGAGCTGCTATTTCTTTTGGATTATCTTTATCGCTATAGGGAGGATATGTTCTTGAGATTACTGATTGGAAAATTGAAATACCTTTTCCCCAGAGAAACAGTATTCTATTTGATGACTAAGTATCTTATGTACTAAGATGTAGTAGCTCGATAGCCTTAGAAACCTAAATTTTTAGAACATGATTTTGTTTCTAGAAAACGATGTTACTATGTTGTAAACTTAAAAAGCCAGGACACATAAATTGTGTTTAAGTTGAGACCTTTCTGTACATACAGATAAATATGTAAATATAAAGTAAAAGATACCTGTATTCAGGAATGAGGATGAAGTGTTTCTCTGCCACCATGGACCATCAGACTGTCAGCTTTGGCTCTATCAGTGTATCACAAAATCAGTGGAACTCTACTTCAGAGATCATGCTTATCTTCCCCAGTGTATTTGATTTGGTATCATCTAATTGTCCATGGTAGAAATTTTCTTTATATTTATAGAAATAATCCACCTTGCTCTCTCTATATATTGTTGATTTAAGAGATGAGCCAAGAACCTAATGTGAAGGATTCTGAAGACAGTTGCTGTCTGTGTGTGTGTATCAGTGAGTATTGCTCTTGAGAGAAATTATCTAAAGATACTATATATTTATATAAATGCTTTCACTAAAACATTTTTGCCACTTCTCTTTCAGAATCCCATTCTCGCCCCTACCTGTATCATCATCTTAGAATTTCTCTCTAGTTTTTATCTGTTTCAGTTTTTGGTGTTTTGCTTCTTTTTATATAGAAGTCATTTCTTTGGTTTGTTTTTAAAAAAATTTTTGTGGTACCAGAGATTAAACTCGGACCTTGAGCTTTCCAGACAAATTGCTTATGCCACTGAGTTATACTCCTGGCCTACAAAGAAATCTTTCCATCTTGAATCACATGCCTGATTTATCAAATTCAGCAGGAAATTGTGTTTGGCGTTTTTACAAGTTGAATTTGCCACAAGAGTTGAAATTTTACTATCATCAGATGTCTGTAAAATATTTCATGGGCTCAGGAGACAAATTCTAATTGTGTATACTCAAGAATATTCAAAAGTGATTGCTTGTTTTAAGCAAAGGCAACTTCATTTCATTTCCCCAAATGACTACTTTGAGGGAGAAAAAAGTCATATAGGTGTATATATTGAAAAATTATCAGTGCAGCCATGTATTTTATACAAGGGACCCATCTATAAGCCATGACAGAAGGAATAATGGAGGAATAATCTATGATCTCAAAGACTGTTTGAAAAAGTCAGAATAATTGGTTAAATAAACAGTTTGTAGCTTCATTACAGAAGGAATAATGGAGGAATAATCTATGATCTCAAAGACTGTTTGAAAAAGTCAGAATAATTGGTTAAATAAACAGTTTGTAGCTTCATTAGGCTGTGTAAAATAGAATCAAAGTGTGTGCTATATCTCAAAATTGTTCGTATTTTGGTTTTTATATATCCTCCAAACCTAACAAAAATTATCCAGTATATGACAGAGATTGCCAGACTTTCTCTGTTTCTGGTGCCATTTGTTGTCTTGGTAATTGTTTTTCACAGTTCCCAAGGCCAAAATAGTTAAGAGTTCATTGTATGAAGGTCTTAGGTTCAAAGAGTATACTAGTATTTCCCATCATGCCCTTTGGCTGTCATGGTGCTTCCTTTAAAAATTTGCAGTATTTTCCAGTGCCTGAGCATTCACAGTGACTTCTTGGCATGTCTCCATACACATAGTTTGGGGACCATAGACACACAGTATGCTCTGTTAGCTCTATAGTTAGTTACCTTTAAAATTGAACTGTTTGTCACTCAATCCTCTCTATGGTTTCTCCCTGTGTTTTGTTGTCAATGTTGGGATTGTTTTTGCCTTTCCCTAGCTAATTCATTTTGTGAAGATATCCTACCATTCTTTTTGTATTACTCACAATGCACTGCCAATTGTCATAATATAGAAAATGCAATACTTACAAGACCCAGTGCTAGGAGGAGATCAGTGCAGATCTAATAGGATGCCTGATTGCTCCAAGTGAACTTGATATATTTGTATTTATTACAAAGAAAGCAGAGAGGGCCTGATGCTTTATAGTTTAACACTAACCAGGGATTTCATTCCCTGTGCTCAGAGAAAGGATTCTGGTTCTCTCAAGTGTCCAACAAAAACACTTTGTCTTTGTCCTGAAGGTACCATGGATACCTAGTTCCTAATCTTTCACTCAAATGCTCTATTTCTGGCTATGGAACTCTTTCTGTTCTTGTTGATAAGATTTATGTATTCATGAAATTAATCAGAGCTGGTATTTAGATCTAGAAAATGAATTAAGCTTCCATTGTGCTGGGACTTTTGCTTTCTTAACATGACTTTGCTAGCTTCAAGGATTCTTCACTTTTATGGTATTCGCAAGGGAAAGATACTGAAATAAGTTTCACCTTCACGGGGCCTCCCCCTCATTTTCAAATGAAAGGTACAGTAGTCACTTAGACTCTGAAAACTTACTTATTTAGAAGGAAAAATGTCAATGTGAAATCTAAGAAGAGGAAGCCACCAGACCCAATGAATAGAAAATTGATGTTCTAAAGGTTTTAAGTTTGTTTTTTTCTAGGGATGTGTGTATGTTTTAACACTGTTAAAAGGGCTTACAGCTAAACATATTCCTTGGTTTTCTTTGACTTTCATTGTGGTGCTCTGGATTCCTTTAGAAATGTGTTGAAAGTGAGGACTCTCTCCTAGGAAGGTGTGCATCATACAGAAAACATGTAATTTGCAAACATCTCGTCATTGCGAGGGTGTTGTGTATATAAACCCTGTCAGATAACTGTGTTCTCTAGCATACGGAAGGCGAATCCTAGACCAGAGTTGACAAACTTCTGTAAAGTGCCAAACAGTAGATATTTTTGGCTTTGTGTTTTAGGCAGTGTGTTGTTGCAACTTCTGCCATTGTATTGTGAATTCACTCATAAATAATTTGTAAATGAATGAACATGGCTGTGTTCCAAACCAACTTTATCTACAAGACCATTTAGTAGGCCAGATTGGGCCAGAGCCCACAGTTGGCCAGTGTCTGTCTTAGATCAACAAAATCCAATCAGTTAATGCTGAGTAGCATTTTTCCATTTACTGAGTATTTAGCTTAGTTGCCATTCAAGAGAGATTAGGAGGATGGATGTAGAAAAATGAGTTTAGAAGGGAAAGGGACTCTTTTCTTCCCTGAATGTTGCCTGTTGACTTCCTCAGATAAGTATTCATTGTTCTGGAAGATGATGGAACCATTATGTGCACATAGACTGAGTGTTTAAGTTTTCTACTTCTATGCCATCACCAAGAAAATTTACTTCAATTTGAAATAAGAAGCCACATTCTCTTAGTTATTAGCTGTGTTCTTGGTGCTTAGCTTTTTCACTTCTGTCTTTGATAGGATTCAAATGCAAGAAGAATCATGAACCCAGACAATAATTTAGTATCTCCTTCCCCGAACTATAGTAAGATTTGGGAATTTCAGAAAGCAAACTCAGCCCAGAAGCACAAGACAGATACAGTTCTTCATGTCTTGGAATTCATATCTTGGTAGATTTATTTATACTTTTTTTTCAGGAATGAAGAAAGAGCATTCGGGGATCGGTAGCCTTGAGATTCCTCCTTCTCACTGTGATTGACAGTCTTTTCAGACCCTTCAAGCACTGTTCCTGAAGTCAGAGGAGTACTTTTCTTCACTGATCATCAGTAAATTGTTTCTAGGAGCCTCTGTAGAATAGCTCCTTGTGATTTTTCTTAGGTTTCCAGCCATGGTTGATTTTTCCAGGTGCCAAAGTCTCTGGTGGGAGATTTCTTGCTCCTTCATGGAACCAGAGCAGCTATATAACTGGTCTTACATCTGTTCATATTGCACCTCCTGAGATGTGCAGAGCCTTATGCAAATGACCATTGGCCAGGGATTTAAGTTTTTTCCTTTGTCTTCTAGAAAAGAGCACATCTTAAAGTTATAATCTCTTTCCTTTTCAGAAATTTATTTTTTTGCTGCATGAGCAGCCAAATGCCCTGAATGACAGTTGGAGACTCCTTAAGGCACTTTAAAGTGCTTCATCTAGTAAATTACATAAAAGAGTGTTTTCTCTTGATCTAGCAAACAAACCCTGAATTCCAGAGCCTTCAATATGAAATTATCCTCCCAAGGGGAGCACATTGCCATCAAACCCATCACTTGCCACCTGTTCCTGGTGCCTGTCAAGAACACATGTCTTTCTAAATTTTAGAGACTTGCTATTTACAGCTATGCAAATCTGCTGTTGCATGTTTCCAAATAATATGAATTTACTTGGGTTGACCTTTCTTGTGCCTGCTTCAGGCTTTTTTGAAGCCAAGTTCCTTCAAAAGCCTCTTTCCCTTTTGATGTCAAAAGAACTGTAGCCTAAGTAGAGGGCAATGCAAAGTAGGGTCAAAGGTTCATTGTAAGCAATTTTTGTTTCTCAGGAGCCACTATCAGCACCTAACACAAACCGATGAATAGAATTTAAAAATATGCTAATTCTTTGGACCTTGATGGGTTGGCAGTTGAGTTCAAGGAAAGCAAGGGTAGAGATAGGCATTTATTTGTGTCTTAATGTGGGAAGCAGCATTTCCTAAGTAATTCCTTTTTGCTTTTTTTGTATTTTAGGACAGAGTGTACAGGGTCTCACTGCATAGATCAGACTCAGTGATCCTCCTGTTTACAACCTCCCAAGTGCTGGGATTACAGACATGCGCCACCACACCCAATCTCAATCATTCTCAGCGCACCTCAGGGGTGGGGCCCCCACAGCAGGCCCAGGGATCGAACCCCTGGCCCCTGTTTCTACCTAATCAGGACTAATTCCTAGAATGGGCCATTAACCATTTTTAATATCTTTTTCCTAATAGCGGTCCTTGGAACATCAGGGATGATTTAATACTTTTTTTTTTTTTTTCTTTCTTTTGAGACAGAGTCTCACTGTGCAGTTCAAGCTGGACTCAAACTCACTTTGTAGCTCAGGCTAGTCTTGAACTCACAACAATCCTCTTGCCTCAGCCTCTCAAGGGCTGGGATTACAGGCATGCACCACCATGCCCGGCTGATTTAATGCTTTTATGAAAAGGAATGGATCTATTTGTTTTCGTATATCAAAAAAAAAGAAAAAGAAAATCAACAACTGTGTACCATTTGACTAAATCAACTGTAGTTTTCTTGGTTCTTGAAAATATGAGGGATTGCTGAGTGAACTTTAAGCAAAATTCCCCTTAAAGTATGAGCCTTTGTATAAGAGCTTCCATTTGGCCTTTCCAAAAGAACAGTTAGATTCGAATTCTGCTTTTCTTTGGCAATATTCTGCAATTGAATAATGACATTGGTGGGTGGGCCGGGGAGATAGCTCAACAGCTTAAGCAACTGCCTAGAAAGCACAAAGTCCTGAGTTTGTTCCCCAGTGCCAAAACCACAACTCCC